>PVJD01000159.1:437183-603990 GCA_004026545.1 Mormoops blainvillei | reverse complement strand
AAGAAGGGAGGAAAGAAGGAAGGAAGGAAGGAAGGAAGGAAGGAAGGAAGGAAGGAAGGAAGGAAGGAAGGAAGGAAGGAAGGAAGGAAGATAAAACTGATTCATGGATTGGGTAGGAAATGTACAAGATGTGCCTTGAATAACTTCATATTCTGGAGTGACTAGGCTAACTGAAGTCCCTGAGAATCTACAGGGACTGTGTGGGAATGGGTGGCTTGAGATCATTGTATCTGAATCTCAAAGGACCAGGTTCAAATCTCACTTGAATCTCGGCTAAATACAGGGGGACCAAACGAAAGCATTTTGATGACAATATTCCCTTAGATTGAGATCTGACAGGACTGAGACCTTTTGATCTTCCTCTGTTTTATACCTATGATCATGAAGTGCAATGTAAAGCAAAAGAAAAAAGGTCTTGATTGTATCACTTTCTACATTGCAGTTAATTCTAACTTGGAACCCAGTGGCACTAACTTGACTATTAATTTTCATTGCAGCTACTCCCTGAGGGTTTTAAGATTCAGTGATGGTTCTTATTACTCTTAGACTAACAGTCAAAGCCCTTACCATACTCCGTAAAGCCCTGTACAATTTGGTTCCAGCCTTGTTGACACTTATCCCCAGTCCAACATGCGTTGGCCACGCCACCCTCCACTGACCTGTCCTAAGGCCCAGCTACAGGCTAAGCTTTGTGCTTCCTCAAGGCCTTTGCTAATGCTGTTTCCTCTGTTCTTTTCTACCCTCTTTCTTGGCTTAACTCCTATTTTTTTTTTTTTTTTTTGTCTAATATCAACTTCAAAGTTACTTTCTAAAAGATGCTCTTTCTGTCTTTCTGGTGTAGGTCCCCTGCTTGCTTATAGTATTTAACAAAATTTACATTTCAATATTTGTTTGCATAATTATTTGTTTGATTTCTGACTCCACATAAAATTATACAGGCTCCACGAGGTCAGGGATGGTAAAATGGCACAGAGCCCCTCAGTAGGGTCTCAATACGTATTTGTGGAAGGAAAGCAAAGAGAGGAAGGAAAGTTGAGAGAGAAGTAATTCACTGTTATGCCGCAATGTGAATTCTTTTGAAAAATATTATTAAATTTTCTGGAAATTTTTGTTATATTTTTTCACTTTTAAAATTACTACCTTATCTTTATATCATCATAAGTGGAAGTGTTTAAAATTAATATTTCATGCACAATTTTGGTTGATGAGTTTTCCCCTCAACAATCATGAACGTGACTTTACCCGTAGTTGCTTCCTGAATGACCACGAGCTGTAGTTTTACAGGGTTGTGCTGTTCGAATGCTTAACAACCAGCTCTTTGAGTGTGGTTCTACCAGGAATATTGGTTGATGTTTTCATTTACATTCTTGTCTAAGAGGAAAGAGAAAATAGAAATGTATTATAACTTCACTTATTGTCATGAGAGTAGCAAACTTTTCGTTAAATTGGATAATAGTTTTCAAATACTGGAAAAAAATATTCCCTCAGTTTTCAATGTCATTTACAATGATGTGACAACAGATAGCATATGTTTTCAAATTTAATTTGCATTGTTAACATATTCTCTACTGCTTTCTTAAGCTTAGACCAACAACAAAACAAAAAACAGCCCTGGTATGGTGCCTTTGTCAGTTTCTTTGGTGTTAAACATTCCTGTGGTGGCAAATTTCAAACTATCAATGAGACACCAAATACAGCGAGGTACAGCAGCGTGCCATGACATAGCATTTTCACTATACGGGTTATTTGCTTAATTTAATTTTTAATAATGGCTGTGTTTAACAATGGTCTTGCAAAATTCCTGAAGACGTAGCAATCGGTCCTCATAAATCAACACGGGTCGGTCCCAGCACATCACTCTGTATCTGTCTGTGTGTGAATACTCACAGTTTTAGTGTAGATACAGTCTGTGTGCTGCATTGTCTATTTAGTTTTATTTTATGTTTCCATTATTAAAATTAATAGCCCATCCATTGATATGCCAGAAATATATTTAAATGCACCTTTTTGTTAGAAAGTTAGTTGATTGTCAGTTTTAAATCATTATAAATCTATATTAAATATATTCATGCATTTTAATTTTTTCCTCTGTGATATAGTCACCAAGGATACACTTCTAGGAGTAAGATTGCAGATAAAAAATTCTTATGACTTTTGTTCTTTTAATGGCTTAAAAGACCTATATTTTATTTAGTTTATATTTCCACGGGTAGAAATGTTTTCCAGTGCCCCAATATTTAGAGGGAAATTTATAATCCAGTAGCACTATAGGACAGCATCAGTCATTGGTAAATCACTTAGCCTCAACCATGACAGTTACACTGATGCACTGATGAACAAGTGCTAAAGGGCATGCAGCTAGTGTATACAATAACTAGGATTTTAATTCAGGTTTAATGAAAGCCAACTTGTGTACAATTTAGCAAATGAATGCCATATCCAGGATTTCCAAAGTCTTATCCAGGTTCATTCACTTTGAGGAAGATCCCAACTTACACATTAAATTGGGAGACACTGGATGTTAGCTAGATTTCTACATGATTTACGTACATGTCCGTATGATTTAGTAAATTAGATGGCATATAATGATCAATAACAAATATGACTTGACAGTTTGTCCTTACCTATTGAAATATCTTCAGCTCTATGTTGGCAGATGTGACAATTTTTATATACTTTAAGCTGAAGATCTAGTTATGAAAAGTGGGTTTGGCCCAAATTATCTAGATTGTATGTTTATGTTCATCCAATTTATCCACTTACTTTTTTAGTGGGTCAAACAGTTAGTAGAATGGATAATCAAGTTCTAATTTAAGTAGAATACTGTCCAAATATACTGAGACCAAAACTGATTAGAAATCAGTCAAATTTAAGTGCAAATTGAATGGACATGTTGACATCTCATTTTACATACTTATCTCTGATTATAAATATTACATAACCTTTATGTTTAGATTTTTGTCTTACAGTAGAATCTGATAATATGAATTATATATTAGTGTTACTTTCCTGAATTTAAAAAATGTTTTCTACTAAAAAATAAACACGGGATTTAAATAAACATTAATTCCCATTCCACAATGACACAAGGGAGGTGCTCACTGTTTGATAGACTGAAAAGGAAATGGTCTTCAGAGAGATAAAAATGAAATTTGTAACCTTTTTTTCCCTCTCTCTCTGCCTTTGATTTTCTTCTCTTATTCAGTTGTGACAGTGAAATCTATTGAAAGTAACTTTGCCCTTTCTTGTCAAGATGGACAGAAGAGGTTTAGGTTCCTAAGTCTCTGAAGATACTCTCTGTGTCTTAGCTAGACAAGAGGTTCTTTATGCTATGGGGGCTTTAATAGGTTTATGGAACCCCTGAAATCTTATATAAAATGTTGCCTTTAGGAATTTTGTGGAAAGAGTTTCCCTAGTTTTAATCGTGGACTCAGAAGGGGCTGTGGCCCCAAAAGGGGTAAAAAACACTGAGGCTGAGTGGTAATCTTCTCCCCTGAACACCAAAGCAGACATGCTGACTCTAAGTAGAAAGGGTTGTTTAAAACGAGGTTGGTGACAATATGGTATTACTTGTTATAATCGCATTGCTTTTAAGTGCTTTATGTGAACAAAAAAAGGGGCTTTGTAGCTCCCCTGACAAACTCAGGGAGGCTACTTGGCAGGCCTGACAGGCACAGTGACTGAAAGTAACCATGCAGGAAGGGCTGATCCTAAATTCCTAACCAGCCAGGTCATGCTGGTTAGTCTCTGTCCTAAGCCTATAGCTTCTTCAGTAAAGGTTAATCTTTGCCTTAAGGGAGACCTGTTCATTGTTCTTGGGCACCTAGGATAACATACCTTTGAAATGACAGAGTAATCTTTTTCAGACCCCTCGGAGGCACTGGTCATTGTTGTCTTGTTGTCCACAGACTATCTCTACTTACTCTAAATGTCAAATGTTAACTATCCTGTTCCTACCAGTGTAAAAGAAGCATCTCTCCATTTCACTTTTTAATCCAGTTCTAGAGACTTCCCCTTTGCTTTCTCCTGCCTCCTTAATCTACCACTAATGGACAACATGTAACCTTCCTTATGTTTTCTCCTTTGATTCTAAATGCATCAAATAAACGGCAAAACTGCCATTCTCTGGAGCATTTTCTCAGTTCATTGGGATCTTGCTTCTGGGCAGGTCCTCAAAAATTTGACTCAAATCAGTTCTTCTAAGGTTCTTCCATCCTATAGGCTTGGACATTCTTCATTGCCATTACTATATAAAATGCATTTGAAGATTATTACTTGTCCATAAAAAAGAATGAAATCTTGCCATTTGTGACAACATGGATGAATCTAGAGGCTACTATGCTCAGTGAAATAAGTCAGACAGGGAAAGACAAATACCATATGATTTCACTTAAATATGGAATCTAAAAAACACAATGAATGAATAAACAAAACAGAAACAAACTCATAGATAGAGAACAAACTGATGGCTGCCAGATGGAAGGGGGACAGAGGTTGGGTAAAAAAGGTGGAAGGATTAAGAAGTAAAAACTGATAATTAACGAAATAGTCATGGGGATGTAAACTACAGTTTAGGGAATATAGTCAATAATATTGTAATAATTCCGTGTGATGTCAGGTGAGGACTGGATTTATCAGGAGGATCATCTTGTAAGTGATATAAATGTCTCATCACCATGCTGTATATCTGAAATGAATATGAATGTTAGCTGTAATTGAAAATTTTAAAAATATATATACATAAAGAGAACTTCACAGTTTTCATGTCACTGTTATCTATATTTACTCATTTAAAAATCATAATAATTCTGTGCTAAGGCTAGATAAACAATACTATTTTCATTTTACAACTAAGCCAATAAAAGCACAGCAAGAACAAAAGCAACAAGTTGTTCGGGATGATTGGAAGACTCAGAGGCATGCACTCCTGTCCTGTAGCTAGGAATGGAGATCGGGCTCAAATGGGGCCGGTCAGAGGTTCTTCCAAGAGAATGTGGAAGCGTGACCAAAAATCAGATTGTTTACCCAACAGGGCTCTGGGGTGTTGCTCTTCTGCCCCTCATAGCAAGCAGGACAAGGAAGAGGAGGAGAGAAAAGAGAGCGGGAAGAAGGGAGGGAGAACTCTTTTGGAATCCCGGCTTCAGGCTGCCTGACTGCCCCTGGCCCCTGAGACGCATCTGCATTGTGATAGAGCTTGGAACAGAAGGTGATAGACTACAGAAGACGCCTCTGATTTTTAATGGAATATAACACTTGAAAATGAAGTAAAGAACTTAATGAATGCAACTCCGATGGAAGTAGGGCTCCTACTTGATTCAGTGTTTGCAAGACTCATAAAATAACATATAGGAGATAATTTAAAAGGAATTTCATTTTATCTTGGGTCTCTTGAGGATCCATAAGAACATTCTTTAAAAAAACCTTTTCATCCCCATGCCTATTTTGGAACTATTCACTTGACAATTTCAAAAAGCCTCCCTTACACTTCAGTATGCACAAATTTATGCACAATCCGTAGGAACATTTTTTTAAAGCCACTTTCATCCCCTTGCCTATTTTGGGACTACTCACATAACAATTTCAAAAAGTCTTCTTTACACTTCAATATGCCTCATTATTCTCACTTATTTTTCCCTGTCTCTCCTCTCTTGTTCTTTCTTCTCATTGTCTTTATTGCCCATCACAAAAATCTAGAAATTTGGGAGGGGGCAAAAAGGAATAGGAGGTTTGAGAGAAATTGGTACTATATATGTGTTAAGAGATACCAACCCTAATACACATGTTTATAATAAATTTCCCTTTTTGGGGAGGAAGCTAAATTGCTACGAGCTGGTTTCTATTATTTCTAACAAAGAGTTCTATATAATATATTCATGGAGTTACCAGCAGAATTGAGAGAACTCCAGTCTTTTGATTTAAAGTCTGTTGTTCTTTTCTCATACCCTAGCTGTGTCTGCATAGACTTCTACTGCCAAAGAATTGGGGATTAAAGACTGGGTACTTGTAAAACATTTTTGTATCTCTTGCTACTCTGTGAGCTCCATGAGGGCAGGTACTGTGTCTGTCTTGGTCACTTCTGCATTTTCTGTGCCTAGGGTGGGTAAAAGTAGGTTTACAGTTGTGAGTATCAAAAAGAATTGTAGTCTTATTTACGTTTGTGGAGTATCTTGACAGATAAATATGACACATAAATATAAACTGTATTATTATCATTGCTATTAAATTTTTGCTGTCTTTCAGGGTAAAATATTAAATTTCTTAAAGATTTATTTTATTTTATTAATTTGAGAGAGAGAGGAGAAGGGGGAGAGAAAGAGAGAGAGAAACAGAAGGAGAGAGAGAGGTAGAAAAAAACATCTACTTATTGTTCCACTTATCTATGAATTCATCTGTTGCTTCATGTATGTGCCCTGACCAGGGGTCAAACCCGCAACCTTGGCATATTGGGACGATGCTCTAACCAACTAAGCTACCAGCGAGAGCCAAAATATTAAATTTCTGATAATTTTTCATTACTGTTCTTTTTGCAGCCCTGTGCTTTATACCTCAAGGGAAACGTTTCCTACTTTTCCTATTAACTGTGATTCCTGTTGAAAGTTCTTTTCTCCAAGAGGGCAATCAGTCTCATCTTCAAGTTAAGACTTTTGTGTTACATGTTAACATAAAGGGAGTGGAAGTTAATTTTGCTAATCAGAAACATGTCTATTTACATAGCTGAGGCCTGAAAACATGGGATGGCCTATAGGCATGGGAAGAGATTGATGAAACAAGATTTCAAGCCATGTTTTCTACATATGTTGCAATGAATCTGTATTTGTATTAAAAATCATAATTGGCTTGGTTAAAAGCCCAATAAGTGTGTTGTGTCATAGTGACAATTACATTGGGCTGTGAAAAAACCTGTCTTGAGGTTTGAACAACTTTGACTTTCTGCTCTTCTAGCCCAACAATATTTGTAGCAGAAGCAACTTAACTTTAATATCTATCTTACTCTTCTATGAAATACCTTTCTGACCTGTGCTCCCAAAGGAGGTGACTTTTTTTTTTCCCAGTGACTCAGACTTTCCTCTTTCTCACTTCTACCACTCTTAGATTCTGGATTCAGAAGGAGGTAGACATCCTATTCCAGGGTGAGAAGGGGTCGCAGTAGGCAAGGTGTCTTTGATATTTCAAACTAGACTGAGGTGTCAGAATAGAGCAGACAATGCTCTGGGCTGAAAGATCAGGGTTTAACACTTAACTCTGCTACTTCCAAGCTTTGTAGCCTTTAGCAATTGATTACTTCTGATCCTAAATTTCATTAACTGGAATGAGGAACAATGGCACCATTATTACATGAGGCAATATGTTAAATATCTGGTACACAGTAGAGCTCCAAAAAGGAGTGCTTTCCTCTTGCCTCCCTAGTCTCTGTCCTCACTCAGTTTTGTACCCCATGAAGGAGAGCTGGTGACTTCACTATACTTTCTGAGATTTTCCACTGGAAAAATATTTTGTTTCAGCTCTTGGGAAGGACTGCAGGGACTGAAGAGGGTTTACTTGTTCCCTGCCCCTCTGTCTCCAGGAGCTCAGGGTCTCTATGGCTTGGCAAGCTTCCGGGGGAAAAAAGTCAAGCTCAGAAGTCTCTAATCTCCTTGCTCACTCAAGTCTTTCAATACCAAGCTATAGGCAAAAGGTCGATCATTTGATTACTATCTTAGTTTTCTTGTATGAGGAGCCCACAAAGTACCACAATATCATGGTTATGACAGGTGGTGATCAAGTAATTGAGTAAAAAGAGCACCGCTTAAATACTTTCATAATAATTTAGACTTACATATTAATTTAGCTTTAGACTTACATATTATTTGCCCCAACCAAGATAAATTTTTAATAGAATGTGGCTATTAGAGTAATGCAGATTTCGCACTGTGCCAAAAACCTTAATTTCACACTCAAGAAAATTATTGATGGCTATGACTTATTATATTTCCTTAAAAAATAAGCAAGACATTGTAACTATTAATTTGTGTTGGAGCCACTATTCTCTCAGGTTCCGTGATTCTTTGCAGAAAGAGAGACTTGAATCTCCCCTTTAACAAAATAAAGCAACTTTTGACTTCTGCAATATTTTTTCTCCATTTTAATCTTCTTTCTAGTGTGGCTCGACAATTTAGTGTGCTCAAGTTGATCTTGCTTGGAGACTGTTGTTCTGGTGTCATTATTACTATAACCCTTTTCCTTCCCAAAGATGATTTGGACAATGGCATTTTATGAGTATAATAACCCTGGGGAATTACATTTGATATTTTTGATTTGGAATTTTAGAAGTAATCTTGTAGGCTCTGTTTTAACTTTAGAGTAGGAGTTGTTCTGTAGACAGAAGTCAAAATTTAGGGAGGACATAAACTTGGATAGAAAAAAAGTATGCGCTTATTATTATAATTAATTCTCACTGCCTTTCAGTTATGAATGTAGGTAACTGACCATAGCATTATTAATACACTTTGACTTTGTTGCCAAGAAAAATCATATGTATATTTTCATATCATATTATAGCTATTGCAGGTATTAAAAATATCACTCATACTTCTCAATCAGAAAGATCATGTGAAATTATAACCTTCATGTCTACAGATATTATGCAATGTCACCAGCCAGCTATTGGTCAACTCTATACCATCACTATTCACGAGATCATGTATTTTTATGGCAGTGTCTCAGATATTTATGCTAATTTACAGGATTTTCCTACCCACAAGTGTTTGTTGATTAATATGAAAAATCATTTCTTAAAATTTTATAAAGCTAAATAGTTTAAATAAAAATTCTTAACTCTCTGTAAGGTAACACAGTACCTGGGTTGTGATGTCACTTAATGGATACACTTGGAAAACTCCAAACTTTCTTGCCTAAGCTGCTAACATGGAACATCCTTGTCCGCCGTCAGTGCTGGCGGAGATGCTAACCCCACAGAGACGGGATGCCTAACTCTGTGTCAATTTCTTGGAAAAGAGAAATCTGCAAACATCTGGAAACAGTTCCAAAGGTATTACAAGTTATTTTATCTTGATGGCCTCAATGTTGAACCATGGATCATCTTCCCTTTTTCTTTTTTGATATAAAGTACATTCAGATGATGATCTAGCCAAAGAGGAATTCATTAGTCTTAGGATAAAGAACCAAACTACAACTGTACTTTAATTCAAAAAAACCTTGGAGAATTCACGTGTTACTTGACAGGAGCTATCCCTGTCTTGTAAAGTAGCTGTGAAAACTTTAATCTATTTGTAAGAATTTATCTTTACAAATCAGCATTTTCAAAACCTGTAACAAATAATAATAAAAACTGAAATTAGTTCCAATATGGCCTGCCTATCGTTTTTCTTCAAAGGCTTCTCCCCAGCTTAATGTTTTTCTTCAATCTAGCAACAACAGTCCTAACACTATAAGTTTTTTATAATACATTCATTTGTAATTTGTCTATATTTTAATGTATTTTCTTACTTTAATGCATTAATAAAAACACAGCATTATATTACACATTTGTCTTCCAAAACGCTTTTGGTAACTATATTTCGGTGTGATTGTAATTCTGTGTGTTTTATTTTTGCACTTAAAAACATTATTCTGAATGGGACCTGTAGCTTTACTAGGCTACTAGGTTGTCAGCAGGGATCACAATACACACACAAGATTAGCAAAGCTGGCTTTGAATCTACGTCTGAGAGAAGCTTCCAGGAGACATAATAGGCAACCTTCCATTTATTCACTGCACAGAATTATAAGGTTTTAGGACTTGGAATAGACCATCTACTATACAGATCATGTATGCATTATTTTAGCACTGGTTGGAAATGACAAGTACCACAGAGAAATGCAGTAAAGTTCTAAGGGGGGAAGAAAGAGAGGTCACTATCTATTGGGAATAGCAGGGAGCACATGGAAGAAGGGGTGTTTCTGCTGATTTGGGCAGGATGGGTAAGATATAAATATTTTTAAGTGGGAAAATTCATGTTAAGGTTATCCACAGACCCATCCAAACCGGAGACCTTGGAGCCACCCTTGATTCCTTCTTCTTATCCCTGCATCTGTGATCAAGTCTTGGCACTCACGCTTCCATCGCTCATGATATTTTGGCCTGGCTACAGGCTTATTTCCAGGTCCACTGAACTAGCCTCCTACCTGGACCTCCATCTCCTTCCTCCAGTCCCTTCTGCACAAGCTATCCTAACTACAGTGATAGTAACAGATGATTCGTTTGCAGCAGTAACGTTAAGGAAATGTTTGAGTTTTAATATTATATACTCTATATAAGGCCCACAATAAAATGTTGAATGTTCACGTACTGTTTATGTTAAAATCGAAGAGGACAAACTAGAGCAGTAGTTATCAACCTTGGCAGTATATAATAATCACCTACAGAGCTAGTCAAAGGTCCGGATGCAGAACCACACCCCTTTCTCCTGCCTTACGCCGCAGCGACTCTGATTTAGTCCTCAGCGGACAGAGCTCTTGAAGTGCCTCCTACCTGTTCCCGTCTGCCTCTCTAGTCTTGGCATTGGTCATGCGCCCTGCGCCCTATCAAACTGCTGGCGGATTCTCAGATCCCTGCGATGTTCCCATGACATCCTGCATGCAATGCCCTTTTCCTCCTGGTCTATTCATTTTTTACAGTATCAGCTCAGCTCTTGCAGGAAGAATTTTCATTCTTCTCCAGACAAATTGTCCACTCCCTCACCTTTTGCTCCATCTTTGATCTGTATGTCCTTGTATCACAGCAACAGTAAATTTTTTATGTGCATCCCTCCCTTCCCCTCACAAATAGTGACATTGGAAAGGAAGCCATCTCCCTCATGTTATTTAAAAAATATATTTCCAATGATTTTAAAACTGTGCATGCACAAAACTACTACTATGTGGAAATATACTGAAACTGGAGTACAACTTAGCTTTTTTCCTGTATTTGCTGATGTAGTACCTTATACATCAATTCCATTTTATATTAGTATAAGTAATACGATCCTGTTTTTCTATGACAGACATATTTGTTATAAAACATATACGAGAACTCAGTTGGGAATTTTGAGAAATGTATCTTTCTCATTCATTACTTTAAAAATCCCCCTTGGAATCATTACAAACGCAGCATGGTAAAGTTTCTATCGAAGCGGAATTAAGGCCAGATGCCAATCTTATATTTTGCTCTGGAGTTTCACATCAACATGAACCAGAGAAGTGGCAGCCTCTACTTTTACAAGTGGTAAGAATCCCCTGGCAGATGGGACTGGCTCAGCCGTGGGCCCTTTGGAGGCTGTGGGAGGAGAGCATTCTGAGCTGGCACTTGCAATTCTGGGCAAAATTTGCAAAACGGCTGCTCAGCAAGGCGTCCCTATCTGCACACTCATATTAGACCAGCACAAGTAGGAGCGCCTCCAACCTGGCGCCCAAGTCAAACCATCACCCTCTGGCAACACTGACCTGTCTTTCCTCTAGCTTGAAAATTCTAACCTTAGATTTTATGTCATTGCCCCTATTTCTTCATGATTTGCAAGTCATTAATCATAGTTTCACTGCATTGTGTTATATTCCTTAAAGGATACAGGACCCTCCAATAATTAAACTTGGGGAAAATACTCTTAAATGGATTTATTTCTCAAATAAATTTCACCGAATCTCTTTATCTGCCTTATCACTATTCTATTCGTAGTAAAGTCGTAATGAAAACCCACAATTATATAAGAATTCCTACTTTCTATATGCTATTTTTAAAATGTGGTCAGAAGACCACCTGTATAAGAATAAAATGCAAATTTTTGCTCCACCCTTATTAAGTAATTTGAACTCCAGGTGATTTCTATGAACAATAATGTTTGAAAGCTACTGCTAGAAGTCATTTTGAAAATTACATTCTCCAGATAAAATGGCCTTTGAATTTCCCTTTTCATAGTTTCCCTCTTCATAGCCAAGTGCAACTCTAGTTTCTGCTGACATTTTTACTTCTCAAGCTGGGTTGGCTGTATTTGTCCCTCAAGATCTAATATCGATAGGGATTTAATTCCATGTCGCCAAAGACAGAATCCAATGATTATTAACCTCATAATTGGCTGGGATATTTTGCTTTTTTTTTTTTTTTTTTTGGCATTTGACATCTTTTACTTCAAAGCTTAGGTCCTTAAAATATGGTTGTTCACTTGCTTAGTCAGCTGTAAGTATTCTTTTGGAAGCTGCAAGAATGCCTTTTAAAAAAAGCCCATGTTTTTAAAAAAATGATTTTATTTATTTATTTTTAGAGACCAGAGAAAGGAGGGAGAAAAATATCAATGTGGGAGAGAAACATCAATCAGCTGCCTCTCATAAGTGCCCTGACCCAGACCAAACCCGCAACCCAGGCATGTGCCCTGACTGCGAATCAAACCAGCGACCTTTCACTTTGCAAAAGACCGAATGACTCCCAACCAGCTGAGCCGCGCCAGTGAGGGCAGGAGCCATCTGTTGTAATGTCTGTCCAATCTCTACCTAAATTCCATTAGAAGACTTTTGGATAATAATGGTAAATGCTTGCAAGAATTATGATAATTATTGAGTGAGGAAATTCTTCACTGTTCTCACTCTAATAATTTTAATTGGCATCTCTCTTTAATTCTAAATGTATATCTATTTCATACTTATAAAAATTCTATTTTTATCATTATTACCAAATGGCTTATAACAATTGTCAAAAGGTGTTGGAGTGTTTAGATGACCACAACCTTATAAATATAATATTTCTCTCTTCTTAGGTAACATGTCTGGAATTACATAGTCTTGTAAGAAAAGTCTCTTCATAGTCTTATAATTACATACATGCTCTGAAGAGAAACCAGGGTATGGTTACCTTACAAAAGAGCACTCAAGAACAATTTAACATTTCCTGCCAAATACCTTAGGTTGTGGTAATTTTCAAACATTGTATAAAATGACACACATTCCATATATGAGGTGTGATTAAAACATAAGACAAGTCACACATGAAAATGGCTCTCATTACTTTATAATCACACCTCATACATAATCTTAGGCAATCAGTCAAGGAATATAATTTTTAAAACCCTCACCCTTTTGCCCACCTACCTCTAATCCAACTTCCCCTCTGGCCACCCCGAGGTGAGAGAAAGTAGATTGCCATCCAAAGACATCTGGTTTGGAATATAGGGGGGCAATCAAACATCCTCGGGTGGGATGTCAGCGGGGATCTGCCACCACTGAAAACTCAGCACTTATGTGGTCTTGACATTATTCCTGGCTGTTTCATGTAGGGGTAGCTCTAGGCAAAATCATGCAGTCAGTGAAGTGTGGTTTCTGCACTTCATCTGCTGTGGCTTCCAGAGCTGTACTGCTGTTCCTGAGAGCTGAGAGTCCCCATCTGGGGCCTGTGCCCCAGAATCAGTCCTCACCTTAGTTCCTACTAATCAACCTGTAACCACCTCGTGTCCTATCCCATCACTTGTTTCATTTCAATGCACAAAAATTTATGCTCTGTTGCTATTATGTGCCAGGCACAGTGCTTGGTGTTATAGGTACAAACGTGAAAAAACCCCGCTGAACGTCATGGAGTTTGTAGTTTAGCAGGACACACAAATTTGCAATTTAATTGCATGAAGTCAAAACAGTTTGTTCAGTTAATTGATGTATTCTTGGAGCAAAACCAGTGCCTAGTGCATAGCATTTGCTCAATCAGTATTTGTTGATGAAATAAGAGTATTCTAAGTGCTAAGTTAGAGGTCAACACTGGATACTGCGGAGTTATGATGTTTCAAGGAACGTATCCTGAAAAGATGACACCTGAGTGAAGGCTGAAAAGGATGAGTAAATTATTCAGAACAAGCCAGGCCAAGAAGGCACTGCAGGCATAGGGAAGGGTGTGATAATGAGCAAGGCATGGGGTTTTAAGTGACATACTGTTTGTGAGGACATTTTAACTATTGGGTTTTACAAGACTTTAAGGTACAAAACAAGGAGTGGTAGCAGATGGAGCTAGAGAGGCTTTTAGGGGTAAGGTTGTGTGGTATCCTATATGCCTCACTACACCAAAATTTGTGTTTTATTGGTAGTCACTAGGGAGTCATCGCCGTATTTTGCCATGTTTACTCTTTTTACATCTCCTTGACTGGAAGTTGAAGAACAGATCTGAGGGAGACGAGAACTGAGGCAGAGTGCACCATTAGGAGGCCATCGCAATCAACAAATCTAAAGATTGGTGGTACAGAGATGGCCTTTGGGCTAACTTCAAGGTGAGAGCTAGTGAATCTGATGCATTTATCCTTATTTAAGAGTTGGGTCTTTATATGTCAAAGATCTCTTCTTTCAGGCAAAATATGAACATCCCTTTGATCTTAGTTTCTAGGAAGCCCAGAACTGAATGTTTGCATACTATTGTATAGATGGGTGGGAAGAGTTAAGTGGTAAAAGTATCCCAACTACCTATATAGTTTCAATATATGTATTTTAATTTTACAATTTTTGTTGAGATAATTTACATACAATAGAATACACAGCTATTAAGTATGTAGTTTGATGAATTTTAAAATTGTACATGCCCATGTAAACACTACCCAAATTGGGATCTAGATGTTTTCTATCACCCCGGAATGTTATTTCTTGCCCTTTCCAGTCAATCCTTTCTGTTCTAGGCAATGACCTTCTGATTTTATTATCGTAGACATTGTCATTACCATGGGTCCTGGACTTCTTATAACCGAAGTCATACAATGTACATTTTTGTGTGCCTGGCTTCATTCACTGAACATTATATTTGTGAGATGAATTCATGTTGTTGATTTATCAGTAGTTTGTTCCTTTTTGTTGCTGAATAGCATTCCATTCCCTTTGATGGACATTTGAATTATTTCAAGTTTTTGACTGCTAAGAACAAGGCTGCTATGAACTTTCTAGTAAAAGTTTTCTTTGTGTGTGTGTGTGTGGACATAGTTTCAATTTCCCTTGGGTAGATAGCAAGGAGTAAAATTACTTGGTTATAGGGTAGGTTTATATATAGATATAAACAGTGATTTTCAACCTCTCCATCTCATGGCACACATAAGCTAATTACTAAAATTTTGTGGCACACACAAAAGCATATTTTTGGCTGATCTAATAAAAAAAAAGTAGGTATAATTTTGATTCATTCGCACCAGATGGCTATTGTGTTGGTCATTGCCATTTTTTAAAATTGACAGTCTGAGAGAGAAAAGGTCAGTGCCCCTGACTGAACAGTCAGGTTGATGTTTAAAAATTGTTGTGGCACAGTGGGCGTGGCGGCACACCAACTGAAAATCGCCAGTTACAAGAACTGTCGAGGAGTTTGCCAAAATGGTTGTTCTACAGCTTTGTTAATGGTAAGCCATTGCCAGTTTTTCTTATATCGGCCATTTAGTGGGTATAAAATTGTAGTTTTAATTTGTATTTCCCTGATGACTAATGATATTGAGTAACTTTTTATGTGTTTGTTGGCCATTGGTAGATCTTTTGAAGCATCTATTTAAATACTTTTTTTCAATTAGTTGTAATTTTTTCATTTTTTTCTTATTGATTTGAAGGAATTCTTTGTAATTCTTGATATAAGTTCTTAGTCACATATGTTTATTATAAATATTGATTCCCAGACTGTGTCTTGCCTATTCATTTGCTTCATTTTATCTTTGGATGAACAGAAATTTTAAATTTTTATGAAGTCCAAATTATCTTTTTTTTTCCTTTTATTGTTAGTGCTTTTGATGTCCTAAGAAATCTTAGGATAGGCCATGAAACTATTCTGTTTTTATGTTGTTTCGAAGAGGGGCTATGGTTCTAAGCTTCATATTTAGATCTATAATCCACCTTAAATTAATTTTTAAGCATAGAATGAACAGGGGTCTAGATTAATTTTTCCTTGCATTTATATTTGATTGTTCCAATTTATTATAAAAATGTTTCTTTCCCATTGAATTGCACTGATACCTTTGTTGAAAATCAATGAACCATCTTTATGGGCTCTATTTATTTTTTAACCAAATGTTGGAGAATAATAAAAGGAAACTAAAACTAGAGTAATATGAATCCAGATAATATCAACAAATTACAGGGTCCTTTTATCCCAGCTCCAATTCTCCATGCACAACCCCTTTCTAAATCCCATATCAAAGACTCTCTTTCCTTCCCCTGGGAGAGCTATCATTAGCTGCATTTATTCACCAAAGCATAGGTTAAGAAAGGAAGACAGAAGAGTAAGCTTGAATTCTTCTTCCTGTCTGCTTGAGTTCTGCTCCCTGGGTCCCTAAGTCCCCTTCAGGATCTGCCTTCTTCTCTGTATGACATTGGGAGTTCCCACACCCTTCAAGAGAGAAATGGTCTATTACCCAGGTGTGACATAGGTTTAGAGAATGCCACAGGGTAACCAAAGTGATGCAAAGTGACCACAGTCAAACAGCAAAATCTATACCTTCAGTAGCAAATTTTCTTTACCACAAACATGCTGTAAGTATTATGTGCAATCCATTACCAAGCCAGGTTATGTGAACCTGCCATTCTTCCTTCCGCAGGACAGAGGTAAGAGTCCTCACTCTTTTGTGATCTTTCTGACCTTGATGTTTATTTTAACTCCATTTGATGAGTATAAGTCTGGGGGGTTGGGAAAAATATACCATCATCTCATAGGTTCTGCATCCTCCCCATTGACAGATGCTTTGGTAGAGGAGATATTTGGGGCCAAGAAAGCTTGTAGCTCTGCCATGAACATGCTATAAAGACAATGGCTTACTCTTCCCATAGTTTCAGTAGGCTTCTGCCTGCCTTCACATTTTATCTTCCCTGTCTAGCTCAGTTTCATTTACTGCTTGCACAAGGAAGAAGCTTAAGTAATATCACCCAGAATCCTGGCAGATATAACCACAGAGCTGGATGAGATCACAGAGTAAATCAGACCAATCCAGCCACTTTACATATGAGAAAAGTGGTTCGAGGACCTGAGGCCATATCGTGCAGCTTGCTGTGGAACAGTAGTAGTAAAGAGGGTTAACAGTGGGTCTTGTCACCAACCTATGACATTTAACTCAAAAACTGTTCATTTTCACACACCATTGATTATATCCTTAATGACCAGCACAGTACCTGGCACAACATAGGTGCTCAAAAACTGAATGAGTGAATGAATGAGTGAATGAATGAACATGTGAAATGTGCTGAGAGGTGGCTTAGCTAAAGCCATATGCCTGGCACATAACTGAGCTCGGATATATATTAAGGTCTAATGTCTTAACCACTGCTATTGGTAAGGAAATGATTGGTTTGTTTGACTCTGCAGAACAGCTGGACTTCCCTGTAGAGGCAGAATAACATAAGAACTGCAAGCATGGTGGGAAATGTGGTGGTGCTGAACTTCACTGGGTGGTTTTACTGTTTCTCTTAATGCAACGATGCAGGTTCCAAGTGTTTGTCACCACATAATAGTGAGGTTCTCCCCTCAAGAGCTATCAGTTTGAGATCCATGGTTCTAAGTCGTTTTAACAGAAGGACCCCATATCTTAAAAAATGTTGGCCCTCTCACACACTATAAATGGACAACTGTATTATTAAAGCAAATATTTTCCCGATATCACAGATTCTGAAAAAATATTTTATGGATTCAAATTTGTTTCATTTGAATTTGGAGGCATCAATTATTGATTTTTTTTTTTGCTATACACTTTCAAAACAAATTTTAAAGTCCTATATCACTTCTAAATAACAGCTATATTGTTTTCAAATCGCTGAGCACAGAGGAAATCATTATCTTGGGAACCCTTCTGGGTTATGGTTTTTTTTCTCCTTACAGATGTCCTTAGCCTAGGGCCAAGAACTTTTTCATTTCTCCTTAACCGATTTGGATTTTCTCATTCTTTTTTTTCCAATAGAGAGTCTACATTATTCTATCATGATTTTTAAAATATACACAAAAAAGGAAGAAGTGTCTTTTAAAATATATTCTGTGACTTTGGGTGAATTTTTTAAAGAGGAAATTATTTTAAAAGCTTTGTTATCATTTGTGCTAGTTTTTGTAGTGGATATATTTGAAAAAAAAAAAAGATTTTGTCCTAGATCTTTAAGGAATAATTTTGGCCAAGCTGTAGTCATAAGTTCAGTGGATGGCTGCCTAGTTGGATGATTTTAGAAAACTCAGAAGGGCAAATAAGAAGTGAGAATCTATTGTGGTCTTTGAGAAAAAGCATAAATATCAGGCTGGAGCTTGTTAAAAACATTGAAAAAGTCATGATTGCTAATATTAAAAAGTATTAGTATTAAGCTCTTTTTTATGTCTATTTTACAGGTGAGGAAACTGATGTTTGATACCGAACAAGAAGCTACTAACCATTTCTCTTTCAGGAGAGAATTAGTCTTGGATGCAAATAGGCAGGCAGATAAATTTATAAACTCAATCAGAACAGGGAATGGATCCTGGAACTAAAAAAGGGTGGGGTGCAGGGTCCAGGAGGGAAAAGATACAAGAATCTTGATACACCTGAATCTTCGTGGCATCAGCTAATATTAGGATATAACGATGCTGAAATGAACGCATTAAAAACTAACAGAGTAGCATTTGGCATAAGCCTTAACAGTACTTACTTGTGCGTGTTATTTTCCACTTTAGTATCTCATTTGGATTTAACTTCCTGCCTACAGAAAGGGCAGAACAAATCATGTGAAGAAAATAAATGTTAAGTTTGCTTCTAAAATTAGGTCATCCTGAACACTGGGTTTAAGCAAAAGCAATGACAAAACCAACATTAAAAAATACTTCTAAAATGTAGGCCGTTTCATCCCCCCTACACTCTAAATAGAGATATTTTAACAGTGTAGTTTTAGGATAGAAGATAGTCTCCAACTAGTAAGAACTTCCTAGAAATGGACTAATAATATTAATAATAAATAATAAGAAAGGGTAACCTTCAAAAGCACTTAAAGTATCTTAACGACTGTGCTAAGAGCTTTTTATGGGTTATCTCAGTTACCCTTCATAACGAAATCTTATGAATGTGGAATGAAGACTTAGAGAAGTTAAGGAAGTACCCAAGAATAATAAAACTAGTGACCAGTGGGGCTGAAATGGAACTCAGGTAGCCAGAGGTAGAAATACAATCACATTCATATAATTCAATATGTATTTAATTAATGTTTATTGCTCTTAAAGCAGTGAATTACCCCCACCCCCCTTTTCCTTTCAGTTTAGTCACTATCTGCGAATATTTAAAAACTTAACCGTAATATATTGGTTTGGCCACTCAGGCTAATTTTTCTTTTAAGCCAAAAGGTAACGAAATATCTCACATTGGTTCTCTGAAGGCAGAGCCCAGGGTGGTCTTCGTGAGCGACCAAACTTGATGAAAACATGAAATGCTAGGCACAGCCCAGCCTCCAGGTGCTTCCCTGCTTGTGCCTCTCCCTAGGCTATTGGAAATAAGCAAGAATAAATTCATCAGGTGCATCACCAGGTACAAAACACTTGTTTTCATTAATAAAATTCTAAATACAGCACTAAGTATTTTGGTTCGTGTATAGATGTTTATTAAATGGGATTATTCTGCTTGGTTCTAGTTTTCTCCACTTGACCAGAAAGTTGGGCTTCTCTGAGAGTTTGTTTTGTCACTTGCATCCACTATAGTATAGTTTACTGACTCAGCCTGTCCTCCAGTCGAAGCTGGGAGAAAAATGAGACGGAAAAGAAAAATCAAGAAAATTCACCGCTATTCACCTTGTTCTTCAAGCCTTAAGCATTCTTCCCAGTCTTCCTGCTTTTGTTTACTTTAGGCAGTTTCGTTCTGTATCTGATCCAGAGTTTTAAGTTTTAATCAGTGGGAGAGATAGCCAGTCATAGACAATTTATCTTGACAAAATGGGAAGTCTCAGTCTCCCCCCTCTTTTAAATACACTTGTTCTGATTGAAAACTCCAAAAATTATGGCATAGTTTCTCAAGGTCATTTGATTTTAAATCTGCATGGGAGGGGCCTGTGTCTTACCTCTTTGGATCCAGAGAACTGTCATCCTGGTGTGGGAAGGCCCCACACTAAGAACCTGCTGCTTTCCTTGGGCACATATGACAAACACCTGTGGCAGCGTGGTGACATGTTCATGAAGGGCTGGGACTTTACTGAAGCATATCCACACGGCTTTGCGAATTGTGAACTTGGGTACATGGGTTGGAGATTTGAGCTGGGTGAGAGGGCAGAGCTGAGGGAAGAAGTCTGAGGAAGGGTTTCACGTCGGTCGTTTCAGTTCAAATATTCTCACTGGGGAAGGTGCTGTTTCTTCTCTAAGGTTTTATTCCCTTGTCTCTAAATTGGGAACAACTCGCTGCATAGGTAATTGTTAGGATTAAACACTGATAGGTGAAGCGGTCATTAAAATGATCAGCACAGAGGAGGCACTCGATATGCTAAGTGCTACCTGCAGCTGACAAATTGCACTGTGGGTGCCCACAAGGTACACCTTAGGGTATATCCAGAATTACTGGGTGGGAGACTTTGAGGTGGGGCTGAGCTCCTGTTTTTACTCAGTTGGTTATGGAGCCAACATTTAGTTGTTTAACTTCAGATGAACAATGGGTACAGACTTTGCCCTTGTGAGTTTATAGTCTAATGTATGAGACAAATAACAGTGCCCTCGTGATAATGCGGGAAAGTAACACAGGGAATGAAACCACGGGCAAGGCTTCAACTGTATCTCTAAAGGTAAAAAGAACCCTGGCTGCGGTGGCTCAGTGGATTGAGTGCCGGCCAGCCATCCAAAGGGTGGCCGGCTCAGCTCCCGGTCAGAGCACATGCCTGGGTTGTGGGCCAGGACCCCAGCTGGCGGAGTGTGAGGGGCAACCTCACTTTGGTGTTTCTTTCCCTCTCTTTCTCCCTCCTTTAACATGGACTCGCAGAAACAATTCTGCATTAGCAAATGAGTTTTGCAGAAAATAAACAATACACTAGGGACATAGAGGATTAGCTTGTCCTTTCCAGGAAGTGGGGCTTGGGCTGATGCGTCAAAGGCAGACTCTGGAAAGAGAGATAATAAGAAGGGCTGGAAGGAGAATGACATCAAAGCCTTCTTTTTTACCGCACCTTCCCTTCCCCAGCGGTGGAGGGAAGGAGGAAAGGGGTTGTAAATATTCTGTCCATTTCTAGGGACACAGAAAAGGTACATTTAAGGGTCTCATTCTTCCTGTTTGGGAAGTATTTTTATTTTTCTAAAGCCAGGAGGGGTCAGGGCAGGTCCCGGAGGTAAGCGAGAGAAGAACAGAGCTGGACGGGCCCCAGCTGTGAGGGCTGGAGGCCACCTCCTATGGCCGAGCCGTGCTTGCCTGCCTCACAAGTGGGCAGAGGCCCAGGCAGCAGCCCCCCAGCAACGAGGGGGGGTAGGCAGGACAAGGTTCTCAGCCTTCAGCAGTAGAAAGGCTGCACTACTTGTTTGTTGACAGGATTAACCTTTTATTTATAGGTAAGTGTTCTTTTGTCTCCACCTGTTAAGGTCCTTTCCTTTTGCGCAAACCAGGAACGATGCTGGTTTCTCATGCCTTTATTCTCAACTGGATCCTAGAATGTGCGACCTGGAAACAGAAGTGGGATGGGGGAAAGGCACCTAGCTGAGCTCAGAGGATGATTCAGCCAACATTGTAAAGAGACTTACGATAGGAAATAGAAAAGAAAAGGAGGGAGAACTGAAACTTCGTAGCCTGGGAGAAGTTCTTTGGAAGATGCTGTTGAATGAGAAACTTAGGAACAACCAAGGAACGTGAGGAGAGTGGGAAGAAGAGAAGGTGTGCGAAATGTGGCTGTGCATTGATTCTCAACCTCCCTACGTGCTCTTCAAGAGCACAATGAAGAAGGGAATCCTCTTTCTCTAGGCAATTAGACTGTGGATGTCTATATGCAACTTCTAGCAAGATGAGCCATGTAGGGCTCCAGGAATTATTCAGGGCATAGCTCCACATTTACAGTGCAACATTAGCTCTAAATATCCTAATCACAGACCTGAGAATGTCTCTGTGGTAGACAAAATTACCTATGTTCCAAATATATGTTATACATGTGGGAAAATGTAATTATCACTGCATTAGCTCCCATGAATGGAAAATAGAACTGCAAAAATATTGAAAATCTGGAGTTAGAAAATAGTAAAAAGGCCAAGAGCATAAGAAACTAGTGACAAACGAATGCCCTGTGGTATAGGACTGGGCCCTATGGCGGAGAAAGTTGGCAAAGAAGCAGCAGGTACCCTGGAGAAGGATCCAGACGAGCATGTTCCTGAAAATTCAGGAGGTTAATAGAATGCTCTCCCTGGCTTCCTGCCCTGACAACTGCTCACCCTCCCACCTGGGATCATGTAGCTCCTCCTGAGGTTTGGCTCAGACCTGGATCGGCAATTTGCCATCAGAAAAATGAAAGAATTCCTGGGCTGGTGCCGCCTCATCTGTAATAATGCCGGTCGTAACTAACACACATTGAGCAAATGCATGTATCTCCCCATATGTACAAATATAAGTCTATCAATCTCACTATGCTAAAAACTTTTGATACAATATCTAATTTAATTTTCATAACATCTCTTTGTGTCATCTTATATAAGAAAAGACTGAAGCTTAGAAAATTAAGGAAGAATGTCACATAGCTGGTGTTCAGTGCAGGATACAGAAATGACTTGGGTGATTTCAGATAGAAAGGGATTTGATTTTTCTGCAGTTTAACTATGAGATATCTAGGTGTAGGTTTTTTGTTATTTATCCTGTTTGTTGTTTTCTGAGGTTCCTGGATCTGTGGTTTGGTGTCTGTCATTAATTCTGGAAAATTCTTAGCCATTAATTTCAATGATTTCTTCTGTTCCTTTCTCTCTTTCTTCTCCTTTTGATATTCCCATTATGTGTATGTTATATCTTTAATAATTGTCCCACAGTTCAAATGTATTCAGTTTTGTCTTTTTCATGCTTTCTTTTTCCTTTTTGGATTTAGTTTTAGAAGTTTCTGTTGACACTTCTTAAAGCTCATTGATTCTTTTCTTGTCTGTGTCCAGTCTACTGATGAACCTATTAAGGTATTCTTCATTTCTGTTACAGTATTTTTGACTTCTAGCATTTCCTTTGGATCCTGCCTCTGAGTCCCCATCTCTCTGCTTATATTACCCATCATTTTTTTTTTTTTGGCATGTTGAATCTTGTCCACTTTTTTATTTGAATCCTTAGTGTCTTAATCATAGTTATTGTAAATTCTTGCTCTGATAATCCTCAAATATGTGCCAAATCTGAGTCTGGTTTAATACTTGCTTTGTCTTTTTAGATTATGTCTTTTACCATTTGGTATGCCTCACAACTTTTTTTTTTTTTTGAAAGCCGGACATGATGCACAGGTAAAAGAAGCTGAGCTAAATGGGCCTTTAAAAACATTTCAGCTTTCCTGAGGCATCATTGACAAATAAAATGGTAAGATATTTAAACTGTACACCATGGTGATTTGTTGTACAGCTAAATGGATAGGCCTTTAACCTGAGGTTTTACGTTAATTTGCCTGGGGTGAAGATGGGCTTATTACGGACTGCGGATGTGGTGTCAGAGGCTGAATTTCTTCTAGTCCTTGGCTTTGTCTCTCGTTGTCTTTTATGTCTTGCTAGCGACTCCTTAAAGCGGGTCTGGGGCTTGCTGCTCTTTCAGCTCTCATCTCCTGGTTTGTCACAGGCGCCCTGCTCACGTTGGTGGAGAGGGGGGGTGTCTATAGTTCCAATATTAGGTCTGTCTTTGAGTGAACCTGTCACCCCATCCCCACACACACCTCCCGTCCATCTTAGGTGAGACAGAAAGGGTAGAGGGTGCTAGAGGTGGGTACTGCCCTCCCCCCGAGGGAGGTTAAGCTTTGGTTAAACCCCTGTCCATTAGGCTCTTATAAAATAGTTTCCCTTGAAGGCAGGTCTTATTAACATGATGGAGATTTTTAGGCATATTCCAACATGGTTGCTTTTCCCTCTGTGAGAAGTACTAGAGGACTTTTCTCTGATTGACACAGTGAGAAACCTTGTGGGGTCCCGAGAGGTAAAGCTTATGAAAGTGTGAGAGCCACTCTTCCTTGGAGGTTTTCACTCTCATGCTAATCTACACTGAGCCTCTAGCAGCAGTTCCTCAGCTATAGTTCGAAGCTTTCCCACCCATCCTGGCTGTAGATATGGGCGGCGTGTTGATACCTGTCCTAGGCTTCTGCGTCTAATGAGCCGCAGTTCTCGCTATCACTTGTTTCTCTAGTTTTGGGGGCAGCACTTTGCCCTATGGCCTCATTCTCTGATCATCTAAGAAGAGTTATCAATTTTTCAGTTTGTTCAGCTTATTTTCTTGATGGGAGGATAGGGCGACAAGCTTCCCAACTATTTCTATGTTGAACTGGAAACCAGAAGTCTCCCAGGAAGGAATTTAATACACAGGATGACATCCCTGACAGGCATCTTAGCAAAGGATGAGAGAGTGGAAGTTGAGGACTGCCACTGAACTTTTGGCTTCAAGTTCTCAGGACCAGAACTCTAATCTAGAGGTCAGGAAGATGCTGAGGCAACCGCCATGGCCACCTCCACCCCACAGCTGCACCAACACTGCAGTGTACAACCTGGTCCCTAACCCTCATGCCTGTCAGTCCGTCGTGCTTGCCCATCACGTAGCATGTAAACGTCAGGGCAGTCCTGTCACCAGTCCCAGCTCTACAAACTGTACACTCATTTCTTTACATGTTTATTCTTTCTTCCAGTGTACCAAGTCTCTACCTTGTACTCCAGTTTCAGCTGTTGGGTCCCTGTCTTGTTTCCCGATGTCTGATTCTTTCTCTGTTTCACAACCTGGCCCGTGTCTCTGCTCATACCGCACAGCATCCTGCCCTTCCTCCGACCGTTCCTCCCAGTCTTTTGAGAAGTTCCCCACAGCCCATGGTCTGTTTGCCAGATCCCCATCTATTTCCGCCCCGAAGAGTTGTCTGTCTCTTTGTGACATCCATTTTGAGTGGGGAAAAATTCATTGTATATTAAATAAAAATAGTCTATTATTAAAGAGGATGTCATGTATGATACAAATTTTATTTATGTGTGTATATGTATATACACACTTGAAGCCTGGATTTAATCACATCGAAATAGTAACAATGATAATCTCTGCATGGTTGATTTAAGACAAATTTTAATTTCCTTTTGATATGCAAACAATTTTTAAAAATTTTCATACTGAATATGCATTATTTATGTGAAAAAATGTAAAGGACTGTTTTGAGAGCCTATTAAAGATTCTGATGTTGATCAGCTTATCTCTGTGATTGATAGCCTAGAAACTGTGATTTTTTTTTTCCAGACGTAAATCAGATAGAGAGACAAGGACAAAAATATGCTGTGTCTTTGGCTATCTGTGCGCACGGATACTAAGGCATAAGGTGCACTCCCACCCCTGCTTCTCTTAAAATATGTAGTGCAGGACTGTTGAAACAACCTCATGAGTAATTGGAGGCATAGCTCTTAAAACATCACTCATTTTTCAAAGGTCGAAATTTCACACATGAAATCACCAAACTGGTAAGGGTATCACTGTTTTATTTTGTAAAACTGCATTATCTTCCAGCGCATTCTCATTTTGAGAATTTCTTAAATGACATAAAGTTGTCAGCAGATTTCACAAGAATGAGAAGCTTAAAAGCAGTTGCTTCTCTCAAGAGCTAGAGGGACCCAGTAAGATTGTTTTTGGTAAACTATTTCTTCACTTCACTTGAAAGTCAGAAAAAAATATGGTAATAGTACCCACTTATTAAGCATTTACTGTGTGCCAGGAACTGGTCTAAAGATTTTTGTAGGAATAGTAGTGCTATTATTACTTCCATTTTTATAGATGAAGAAAATGAAAGACAGAAATGCTCAGTATCATGCACCAGATAAGATTAAGATCCTAAACCTACGGGCATATGTTTCCCATCCAGTTTCCCAAGCCTAGGGTACATATCAATTATGCTAGCACCAAGGTCAAATAAACGAAGACTGTGTTAAAAAGTGCCCTACTTAGAGAATGTTCTCAATAAATTCTGACTCCCAGCAACCCCACCCCACCCCCACCCCCTGAGGTGGAGGCCTTTGGAAAACTTAACCTTCAGAGTTTATCAACAGTGGCTCACCCACAATGCCAAGGAAGGACCCAGCACGTAAGTAAGAACAGTTGGGAAACCCTGACTAGCACAGAGGTTATGTAGCAGGCTGCATCACCATTGGGACCCTCCCTTCTTCCTTCTCTTCCTTCCTCTCTTTCTTCCTTCCTTCTACCAGAGCTAACAAAACTGTTCAACAGTAGCTTTTGGAGTCAGATCCCAGAAATTTCTGTTGTAGCTGGGATTTTTCCTTTTCTTAAAAATTAGAGTGTAGATTATAGAATTCCAAGAATTATTTCTAATTTTGTTTGTGAGATGAACATGGACGGGTATCGGCAAACGATGAACTCACAGAAAATTTTCATTTTAATGAAGTGATTAAAGGAAATGTGCTTCTTAGGCACATGTAAAAATGACTTTACCCTACCCAAGAAAGAATTTGTAAAACCCATATACTCTTTCTCAAAAAAGAAAAGCTTCCAAATATCTAGGATTATTGAGTTTCTAACATTTTTTTCTTGTCCTCCAAGAGGCACCGTTTCATCACATGCTCCACACAGACCTTCTATGGTGTTGAGCTTCCAGTAGATGGGCATCATTCATAATCTCAAATCATTAGTGGTTTCTGATTCAAAGATGGCATATTATGATGAGCTTATAAACCCATTCCTTATCACTGCTGTTCTCCCACCAGAGTTATAGCATTGTGAAAACACGAAATGTGAGAGGACATTGAGTTATCAATTGCTCACTAATTAAACCCCATGTCATCCATAGAACAGAAGGCCAACAAAGAAATCCTTGCCATTATCAGGGTGGCCATGAAGTTCTACAGCCATCTTCATAGTCATGTCCTTTATGTTGCATTGATCAAATGCCTCCATAGTGACCCTTTCATAAGGATAGCACTGCACCCTTAATTAGGCCGCTGGCTGAGGAGCTGTGGGGTCTTTTGTTGACTTCCTGTGTCCTGGGAGCTGTCTGTGAGCTGTGGAGAGTCACTTTAAATACCAATGCCCCAATCCTTTTGCTGTAGGAGAAGATGGATTCTGCTTTGCTCTAGTGGTTAAAAATTCTGGCATTTTCTAACTGCCCTGACTCATCTTTCCCAGGTGACTAAATAGACAATTGTGAGTTTTCCACACTGTCTCTGTCTCACATCAGGTGTAGATGAGATGCCTGAGGAGCCTAAGTAATTTAAATAATCATATGCATGAGTTATCTGCTCTGAAACATGCCTTGGTGTGGGAAAATTACATTGTTTCTCAGTACCTATGAGGGTTCAAAACAGTTGACTAAGTGAATTCTGACAGAGGATCTTCATATTACCTTAGCCAAATGATAAGAAGTATATCAAAGAAATTGTTTCTATAAGTGCCTTAGCTAGAACCTATGTCTAGTAGCCTGGCATTGAGTTAGACGGTGAAATAAATGGTAGGCCTCGTAGCCCATTTATTCAATATTTATTGAGCACTCATTATATGCCAGGCTACTTGGCATAAGTCACCAATGCATTTATTTTAGGTGAAAAGAGGCCCAGGCATCTTGATTATTGTGCAGAAAGGACTTTACTGAGCTTCAGTACATACTTAATAAAAAAGACATAATATACTGCTAGTTTCATCTCAAACCTAAGCAATAAAACCACAGCTCTCAGCCAGTATGCCAGGTACGTTTGTTTCTCATAATTCTCTGTATTTTATCCCAGTTCAATTATCTTCAAGCAAATAGTCACAGCAAAACTGCAGAAATTCTGAGGCAGGTTTAAACTGAACTTATTAGGTCTTTCTCCTCAGTGTCTCCATGATCTCACCCGCAGGGTTCAGCATGGCTGCCCCGGGCATGAGTCCTGCCTCTGTCACCTAAGCTGGGATGGCCACTTAACTTCCCCGGGCCTCCAAATGGTTAAACCAACATCATCACAGCTGGTGGGGGTTCTTTACAAAAATGGGCAGTCTTTCAACTAAGGATGGGCTTTCTTGAGGCAAAGAAGAAAGACTATTTCAGGGAACAGAAATGTCACATGGTGCTATGTACATAGACAGTGTAATATTTATTAGTTAAAACTATACTTTAAGAGGGGGGATCATCAGTTGATCTAATTTGGATTATGCACAACCAAGGAGTGTATACACTGTTTAATGACAAGGCTGTACTCTTGAGGTGGCTACAGTGAGGACTTCAGCTGTTTTCATCCCCAATCATATCCATAGGCTCTCTCTCTCTCTCTCAATCAGCTGTTTTATATATGTAGAAAGGGGGAGAGAGTGAGATATCATAAAGCATATGTATCACATATAGTAAATGCTATGTGACTTTGGTTGGTGAAATTAGTGGCTACTTAATGAGCATAAAGGATATTAGAAATGGACCTTCAGTGGTTAAATTAGTGGTGTTCAAGGTATGTGGATCGGCAAATACATTTTGGAGACGCTTGTGCCTTGGATGAATGGGGCGCAGAAATTTAGCAAGGCCTTTTTCACGCTTCAGAATGGCAGCCCAGATTTGCTCCCCAATCAGTTCTGGGTCTTATGCCTTATTCCCTGGTTCTTGGTGGCCAGAATCCAAGTGTATAGTTAGCTGAGTCTTGCCACCAGCATTGTCTCATTTGCCTCAGGGGAGCTTTCAGATGAGATAATGTGACAAAGCTCAAACTTCACAGATGTTCCAGTTATATTATTGCACTGTTTTATGACTGCTTACTAATAAATGTCTCTTGTGGAAGAATTTGACCTGAGACTTGCTTTTGTTATAAGTGTGTTCAGTGGGGGGGCGGGGGGCGATTGTTCTCTACCATAAAGCATGTAAGAGTTCACTGCGCCAAATTGGCTTAGGTCGACTTGGAGCTAATAATATAAGGGCATAGAGGCGTCAGCACGCAGGAGGTGCAGGGAATGTCCTGGGGTTTAGTCTGGAGCATGGGAACAGTCTGTGGGCGGAGAATAGTAGAAAGAAATGAGTTTGGAAAATAAATTTGGGGCCACCTGGTGGAAGAGCCTTGTATTTCAATCTAGTGAGTGTGTTGGCAAAGGAGACATCAGAGATTTTTAAGGAGACATACATATGTTCGGATATGTTTAGAGAGTCATGTCTGGCTGCCATGTAGAGGGAGAGAGTCCAGATAGACTAGAGGTTTGCAAACTATGACCCATGGGACCAATCTTGCTGGTCATCTGTTTGGTACAGCCTGAAAGCTAAGAATGGCTTTTATATTTTTAAGTGTGTTGGAGGGGGGAGAAGAGTATTTTATTAATACCCGTCCAGTGTCCAAAAATAACACCCTACTGGATTACAGCCATGTCCATTTATTTACATATTGCTGCTTTTGCACTATGACAGTGGAGTTGAACAGACCTACAGAGCTTGCACAGCCTAAACGTTCTGCTATCAGGCCTTTTACAGAACATGTTTGCTGGCCCTTAAGTTAGACAATGATTGCTGGAGTTCCCGTGAGAGATGGTGGAGCAGTGAGGAGAGGGGAGAAATGGATTGAGTTTTGGTGACAAGGGAGAGGCTGATGATGCCTCATCCTCTCATTCATCTTGTGATGCTGTTAAACAAGGAAGACTAGTAGGGAGAAGAACTGATCTGGTTAGAGAAGAGTGGACAATGTTTGGGTTGGGCTTATCGAGCCTGAGCTACCTATGGAAAGTTGAAGCAGAGATATTTCACCTGACTATCTTGAGGGCCATTGGGATTGGGGATACAGGTTTAGGTCTTAGTAACTTAATATCCTGTTTGAAACTCTTTATGATGTTAAATTAACTAAAGATTCTGTTTGAAACTTAGAAAGGGTGAGATGACTTAAAAATAGAAAATGTAAATGAGAAAAGGGGGAAAAAACAGAAAAAGAAAAAAAAAAAGAGAGAATGTCCCAGACATTTTAAGATTAGAAAGAGGGAGAGAAACCAGAGAGTAGAATCAGAGGAGGACAGGGTTCTAAGCGGAAACCAAAGATGAAGAGCTCTTGCTTCAAGGAAGGGATGGCTAATGTGTCTAAGGCTGCGGGGAGTTCAATGAGCTGAATACTGAAATGGACCTTACCTTCAGCAATTGGCTTGTGATGGGCAGTTTTACTAAAGCTGAGGATTCCCTACTTAGTATTTCCATTTGGAAGCTTCATGGGTACTTACAAGTCAATATAATCTAATTGGAAGGCCTCATTTTCCCAAACCTGACACCCCACCACTGAATCGGTGTCTCCTCTTTTAGAGATGACACCAGCATCGATCTGTCTGGCTGTCTAGCCAGAAACCTGGGGCCCGGCTGGACGTGTGCTTATTCCTTTACCCCAGATAGCCAATCCATCACCAAGTGGAGCTGGATTCTCTCTCCTTAGTATTTCTTCAATATTCCCGTTACTCTATTCCCACTGTCATCACTATAATGCAGTCACGGAGTCTCTCGGTTGGACCCCTATGATAGGGTCTTAACTGTTCTTTCCCCTGGCTCTCTACAGTAAAGTCACAAGAGTTCTTTCCCAGTTCCTTGGAAATACCATCGTTCTCTCTGCCTCATGGTCTCTGCCCACTCACTAATCCCTGAGCCTGGAATCTCTACCCCTCTCCCCATGTGGTTAATTCCTCTGAATTTATTCTTTATCAGGTCATGTAACTTCTTTAGGGAACCCTCTAACTCCCCAGTCTAGCCTGGTCTCCTTGTCATGCTCTCTCATAACTCTGGGGCTTCTCCTCAGTGAAGGAGCGTCAGTGTTGTTTATGTTGTTTGCTATCTGCTGTCTTAAAATCAGGAGCTACATTGATCTGGTTCACTGCCATGACCCCAGGGCCAGGGACCATGTCTTTTCATGCAATGATTCCTTGTGGAATGAACACACAGGGCAGGAATGCAGAGACAGTGGGTTTTATATGTTTTGAATTTGATAAGTTGTCCATAAACATGGATCGCAAAGGGAAGGAGAATCATTTAGTAATGGCAAAAGCAGATTCACAATAGCAAATAGATTTAAAATAAAGATTTTCTTTTTATTAAGTGGGGAAAGCTTATATGAGTATATGTTTGCAGAATAAGTCAAAGGAATTCAATGGGAGGAGAAGTGAAGTTCTGAGACAGAGATTGAGAGGGGGTGATTGGTGAAGCAGGGGAAGAAAGGGGGCCCAGAGATCAGGTGAAAATCCCACTTACAGAAGGAGGAGAGAACTGTCTTCTGACACCGCAGGGAAATATGTCAGATTGGAGTCACAATAGGTAATTGTAGATATAGTGGCAAGATACCTGTTTTCTCTGAATAGGAAGTTGCTATGGGTTGAACTGTGTGCCCACCAAAAGATTTGCTGGAGTCTGACCCCTCGACACCTGTTAATGGGACCTAAGTTGGAAGCAGGGTCTTCGTAGATGTAATCAGGCTAAGGTGAGGTTCTTTAGGTGGACCTTAATCTGATATGACTAGGGGCCTTATAAGAAGAGGAAAAACACCATGTGACAACAGAAGCAGAGATTGGAGTGACGCCCCTTGCCAGCCTTAGGATGCCAAGGATTGATGACCGCCACCAGAAGCGAGGGAAAGGATTCATTTCCAGAGGAATCGTGAGAGAATAAATTTCTGTTGTTTTAGGCCACCCAGTTTATGGGGCCTCGGTACAACCCTAGGAATACAGGACAGATTTATGATATTTTTCTGAGTGTGGTGGAATATAATGTTGGCTTCAGGACAGCGATCAGGGTATAGTAGAGTCACTGTGAGGAAAGACAAAGGATGCTGATTAAAACCTGGCGAAAAACTAGCTGAATATTTCCCGAGCCTTCAAAGTCATGGCATGGTGATTAAGTAAGAGTAGAAAATAAAAAAGACCGCATGGGACAATAAAAAACACTTAGGTAAATATCACTTTTTAAGTATAAAATTTAGTTATCCCTTTCCTGTCAGCCAAGTCTAAAAAGTCACAAGTTGTATACTCCTCTTTATCTTTATATAGAAGTATAATGATTCTCAAATAGAGTGAATATTTTGTCAGTAGTAGTTTCTTATTTGAAGGACCATGAATAACATAAAAGCAACAAATTTCATGTAAGGTGTAGATTCAATTCATATTTTAGCATCTAATCTGTGTCAGGACTCTGTATTATCTCATTGACTTTAATCACTGCCTAATATAGGTATTTTTTCCCTTATTAATATGAGAAAACTGAGCTTTAGAGATCACTCAGCTAGTATGAGGACAAAGCCTTAAAATCAAGGTCCCCTAACTCCTGATTTCTAATAAGTTCCAATTCTTCTTTTTACCATATCAGGTTGCTAGAAATGCTTTTCATGTAGGTATTCCTTAAGCTGATCTTTAATAATTGCTAAGTGTATAACAATACAATGTAAACTCACCGAAGACAGTTTTCCAAGGGCCTAAGTATATGCAATCCAAGTAAATAGCTTTCTGTACATCTATTCTGATGAAGAAGACAGTTGAGCATACCTAAAGAGATGAATGGATAAACTAACTTGCTCGAATATCCCTTTTCTCTGTTGCCTTTTGGCAGGAACTGGGGAGCAGTCTGTTCAAATTAAATTCTGGCAAAAGTCCTGGAGGACCACTACCAGGCATGAGGGTTTGATATCAGAGCACTCAAGGCAAGCCTCCTGTTCTATCGGAGGTTGCAAGGCCGGCGTATGTTCTCGCCTGGACGGAGAGTCATCTCACCTCAAGGTCCTAATTAAAAATTCATTAAGTTAAATTAAAAATTCTATATGAGCAAGATTAGCCAGAAATCATACGATAGATGCTACATTGTGGCTATTTAGAGAAGCATAAACTTTTCTAGTCTTGCTGCTATTGCACATCCTAACTTCATTGCTTGATCTGAAGGTCAAGGGCGTGAACTTGATGGAAAAAACCATCCTTTGGGGAATCATTAGAGGAAGTATGCCCCCGTTCATCACCAGTGATCACAGAGGAGGGGGTGCAAATGGTGCACAAAGCATACTTGCCCTTCAGTGACCCTCAAAGCTCCCTGTGGTTCCATGTGTCTTTGACCAAGTTTACAGCCTTCCCTTGCCCTCTGGGTTACTGTGAAGCCCCCAGGGGAGAAAGATGATCTCAGGTAGGCAGGACCCAAACTGTGCAAAATTGTCAAAGTCACAATCTACAGAGCTGATTATTTACACGGACTACCAACAGCATGATCGTTATCTCTGGGATCGGGAACCACATTGACATATATCATCCAGGGCTGCCTTTTGTGCCACATCTCCTGGGTATTAAAAGGAGAAGTGATAGGAACCCCGTAGGGGATGTGGGTTTTCAAACAATGCAATTTCTTTCCAGAAGGCCTGAGAAGTAGTGCTGAATAACTCAACATTTGACTAAATCAGCATAGCTAATGAATTATCAAAATCAAAACCACCCCGTGCAGGCTTCCTGAAGCCTCTGAAATCTCAACTGGAATGTAAAGAGCTCCTCAATGCTCACAATGTTTTAATAGCTAAAAATCATGCTACCAACTACTCTTTCACTGTAACTCTTTTACAATGGCAATAAATTATACCCAAGTTTTAAAAGAGAGCTTTGACATTTATTTTACAATTTCATATATCTTTATTTTCCCTGGGTGGTTTCTCTCTTTTCTTGATGTTGGGGATGGGTCAGAGCATAGATTAATGGGGAGGAGATAGAAGAGTCTGGGATATTATGCTCATAGGTTATCCTAAAATATGTTATCCTAAAACAAAATATATTTATTTACTCTTGCGTGAAATTCTTTAGCTGGAATAAAGAATAGGTATGAGAAAGTTAAAAAAAAAAAAGAAAGAAAGAAAGAAAACTAAGAGAATGTAATAAGCTTCTATCTGAATCAAATAAAAGGGTATATCTATTTTGGGAGGGGAATTATACAAATGAAACAACAGAATGAGCCTATCAACACTGTTTAGGTGATATGTAGCATAGCAAATAGTCATCCAGAGATCAAATTATTCAAACAAAAGTGTTGTTATTGGAATTACTAGGAATGTTTATAAAGAAAACCAACAATTTACTGGAAACAAATTAGCTTTTCTGTTAACATGAAAACTGGTGAAAGAGAAGCAGTGCAGTAGCATTTTAAGGTAAATTTGTTACATTTTTCACAATGAGAAACAGAAAGATCACTGAAGAAAAATATCAAAAGTAGACAAATTTTTCATTATAATCTATTGTGAAAAAAAATTTAATTCTGAGTACATAGCCTTTTGACCTTAATTCCCCTGACTGGGTTAAAAAAATATGAGCAGGCTAGACTGTCCAGCTGATAACTTGGGGGAAGGAATGCTGTTATTTTTAACTAGGCAAATACTCACAGAGTCATCTGTTTTGAACAAAGAAGACTGATAGTCCTGTCCTGCATTTTTCCCTATGTCTGGAGTCTGAACTTGGCTGACTCCAAATTAGGAAGAAACACCCTTGACTTCACCACAACTTTAGAATCAGTTAAGTCCCTGTTAGCTATAACAGTTGAGTTTTCCCTTACAATAATAAGGCATTGACACATTTTCTAAGAACAAATGAAGAAATAAGACTCCAAAGAGTTGTCTGATGAAAGGAAGTCATAGTCTGAATAAGTATTTTTAGCAAACTATTAATTGATGTCTCGAATGACAGACTCAGAAATCTCAAATTGAGCAAACACCTCTGCAGCAAGATCTAACTGCTCTGCATAATATGTTGGAGTTTAAAAGAATGCTATGAAATAGAGCCAGTTATGAAAGTTTATGGCTAATTTCTAATTGCTTACATTTTATTTTCAGAGATATACAGCTTGAGGTAATAGGCTCAGCAAAGAGAAAAATGCATTCACCTACTTATTAGTAGATAGTTCACACTCAGAGTCTAAATTTATACAAATACAGGCTATGATCTTTTACAACTGTTAGGAAATTCTATTTATTTTACTTTATCACATTTATGTGTGTTGAGTCCAGGCTGCATTTTGATAAGTGCTATGGACTGAATTGCGTCAACCCCAAATTTATATGTTGAAGCCTTAATCCCCCCATGTGACTAAATTTGGAGATAGGGTCTTCAGGAGGTGATTAAGGTTAAGTAGGGTCATATAGGATGAGGTCCTATTCCCATAGGATGGAAGACTTAGAAGAAGAGCGAGAAAGAAAGAAAGAAAAAGATCTTTCTCTCTGCTATGCAAGGACTTGCAAGAAGACTCGCAAGAATCTATCTGTAGGTCAGGGGGAGAGTTCTCACCAGAAACCAACTCAACCAACATCTTTGATCTTGGACTCCCTTGCCTCTTAAACTGCAAGAAATAAATACCCAGCCCAAGCTAATTAAGGTAGTAAGACTCAGCTACCTGAGTGTCCCCTTTTCCTAGGACATGACCCTGCAGGGCTTTAATTCAGAGCTTGGCACATTTTTGTTTCCCTTGTGCAGAGAAAGACAATGGGAAAGTCAGCTCTGCTTATGAGAGATTTTAGATTTTTAAGTTCTTGCCTCATGCAACTTCAGAATTAGTGAAGTCTTGGATGGCAAACTCTATGTCATTGAGGCTCCTGAAGTCTCCAATTTTTGTCACTCCAGTCCTGGAGCGACTGTCAACTCACTGTCATTTTCTCTGCCCACCAGCATTGCCTCTGTCTGGGTCAAACTTCAAATCTCAGTCTCTAGCTCCATCCAGAATTAGTAAGTGCCCTCAGGACCAAAGAGGCTCAGCCCCTCAGCTCTCCTCTGAGAGGCTCTCCCCTCTCCAGAATTTTAGCCCTTGAGTTCCCCCTACTTCTGAAGCTCTTGGATGCTTTAAACAAATGAGCTTTATATTTTGCTTGACTTATCTGGATGAATTGGTAGGAGCACTGGTCTGCCTTGAACTATTCCATTCAATTCTATCCATCTGCAGTTCCCTTTTGATCTCATTTCAAAAAGTCTTGGAGCACAGCTCCTCGGTGGTCTCCAGACACGAACCAGGACTAGAGGAAGTAGAGCCGGGAAGAAAGAGCACAGAGGCTGGAGTCAGCAAGCTGAGTCCTCCTGTTAGCTCTCTTATTCATCTGCAGACTACAGATAACTGTCATGCGGTGGCCATGGGGACAGGCTTGAGAAGCAGAGGGTTGGGGACGTATACTGGTTCCACAGCCAGTTGTGTGAAACTGCAACTTTGCTTACACTTGCCTCACTCTCTGATTCCACATGACATTGCAGAATGTAAACATTTTAGGATTTTTACAAAGATGGAATGCAACTTAAAGTACAGTACCTGTCCCAATAAAAACTAGCTGCTGGTATTATTGCTAATTTGGAAAAGTTACATAGCCTCCCTAAGTTGAGTTCCTTGTAAACAACAACAAAAATGAATATAACACTTGTCTTATAAGTTGGGTATAGAGATTAAATGAAAATGAACGTTAGCGTATGGGACAGTGTAGTACTTTATAGTATTTTGGTCATGAGGGCTACTCCATAATTAGTTTACTTCCTTTCTTACAAACTTTCCCCGAGACAAATTAAGATTGTTTACATTTCAAGTCCCGCTGGCTTATTTCATACAGATTCAGACTTTTGAAGCACAGACCATATCTTATTCATCTTTGTACAATATTTCTAGCACCTGGCCCAGAGCCTATCACGCCAATGCACATCTGCTGAAAGAATAACTCAGTGAACACTGACTTACAAGCCTATAGTTCATTATTCACCCAGGCTCCCAGCACATCTCCCCGTTCAGAGAAAAAGCCAAACAAGTATTTGTTGAATAAATGAATTATTCAGAGTTCTATAAAAGCTTACTAGTTTATTCAGGGATAATATCAATTGTTTTTTCAACCTGATTTATTTGACAATGATTTTCATTTGGACAATGATCTACTTGGTTCTGATAAATGTCTGGGGCTTATAAAGATCTGGGGGTTGTAGAGAAAACAGGGCCAAGAATATTTCTTCATCAGATGTAAGATCTTGACTTCTATTTACCATTATTTTTGGTCACCAAATACATTTATGTATTCTCTCTGATTATAGGGTGATGCAATAGGAATGTAAATTACTATGAGGAGGCAGGGTGTAGCTGGATCCAGAGAGGAAGCCAGATGGCTTTAATCCTGAAGGATTAAAACCTAAAACAACAATAATTAAAAGCTTTTTTTAAAAAAAAAGTACACATACCATATGGACTCTTATAATCAGAATACAGAGAGTTTAGCATTCAGAGGATAGACACAAATATATTTCAACTGACTAGGAAAATAATCTCTAAAGCACTATCAGTTGCTACTTAGGCTGTTAAAATAATAAAATAATATTTAATGGATTTTTATGATGTGCTTGGCGTTGTGCTTACACATTTTCTGAACATTATCTTAGTTAATCCGCATAGAAACAACAGCACTTCCATGAGAGGTTCTATCCGTAAGACACTGAAGTGCTAAATGTTTAAGAACTTTCCCAAGGACACACAGGCAGGAGGACTGAAGGTGGGGTGGGGGTGGGGGTGGGGGCGTGCGAGGGGCGCGGTGGGCATCTAACCCAGGTCTGGCCGGCTCCTGGTTCCCTAACTGTTAGTGGCTGCTGCTTCTCCCCTCTTGAAAACCAGTGACCTCTTTTAAAAACAAATATCACGCATGTCTCCTTTACTACCCTGAAATGAAATTCACAGATGATATAAGCGCCTTACACACATAATAAAAAAACATTCCCTAGCTTTAACGGAAAGGAGAATTTCAAGGAGAGTAACTCTTAATGAAATAATATATATTTCAATATGCAAATGCTTTGACTTGATTAAGTCATGTTGTTTTCCTGAAAAGTTCTGTTTACATAAAAACCATGCAAAAGACTTTGTGTTTACATGTAAAGCATGAGATAATTATAAGCAGGCTGTTCACATTCATGAATGACCAGTGGGGCACTGGAAAGTTATGATGGATGAGGAGTAAGTTTTCCTTGTGCAGGACGGTTCCACCCTGGCAAGGGGCCGAGGACAATGAGCGGGGGTCCTGGCCACCACTCGCTGATGCCAGGAGCATCCTCCCCGTCATTGCCCACGAGGGTGGTCCTGTCCCAGGTGAGAACTGCTCTGCTGAATGCTCTAAAGGAACTAGCGTGACAGAACCAAGGGAAATCACACCACGTTGGATGAGCTAATGGAATGTGGGACAGAACGGTAATGATGTAATTAATTATTGAGTGGTATTTAAGAGTAGAAACAAAAATAGGGTCTAGAAAGAATGACACTTTAGGAATGAAGAATAAGCATTTTCAGGAAGGCCTTGAGGAAGACCTCTTACCCTGCCCCACACCTGGGTCAGGTTCTCTTTTCATATACTGTCATAACATCCTATACATCTGTTTTATAGTATTATGACAATAATCATTTAGTAGGTAATTGTCTAGGGCTTATTCAATGTAGGCTTCTCCCATTAGAAGGTAAGCTTCAATATCTTATCTTTTAATTGTTTACAGATATACGAGGTCCGGCACAAATAACATCCCTTTTTTATTACAAAATCTGTTATTACAAAATCATAAGCATTAATTCTGTAACATAACAATAACACACTCATGCACACCATATGACATTTTAGGTGAAATGTTCAAACTGCTCTCTATCTCGTGCAAGACATTCACGTACCCTACCAACTACACTCAAGCAAGCCTTGCTTCTGCTGGACCCTGTATACATATCCACATGTGCATACATATATACGTACATATAGGCTTCTTTGTACATAGTAGGGGATGGACAAATATTTGTAAAATGAGCATTTTGCAACATGCTTTGGGAAGAGGATTCTGAGAAGTTTGATTGACATGGCCTTGATTCTGGTAAATATATTTAAAGCCTACAAACTGGTTTGTATATATCATGATTCCCATTCTGGCAAGCTGTTTGAAGCCTGGCTAATTAAACGCTAGACACCGAGCAGTGGTTTTGCAAGCATAACTCTAGTGCCACCTTCTGCCAGGCAGGGAAATAGGCTCAGATCCTTGGCATTCTGAGAATCTGGATTTGATGCTCAGTTTTTTGTGCTGCAGAATTAACTGGATATTTCTAAAATGTTAAAATAATGGGGTTCTATAATATTTTAAATTTCCCATTTAAAAATGCAAATTTTCAGCAATCTATAAAGATTTTGACTCAAGTGAATGAATTTTCTATACATTCAGTGATTGAGATACAGGGAGTTTTAGAGAAGAGAGAAGATTTAAGTTTTTTGTTCTATTGATTCAATGTCATTGTGCATTGGTTTAAAAATTAATTATTATAAAATGCTCCAATTATGATAAAAGAATATGCAGAAATACTAGTTATGAGAAAACAGCTTTGTGAATAGAGTTCTCAGTGAAGTTATCAAGAATAGCTATCATGGAGAGAATAGTTTGAACCCTAGTATCGCTAAAAATATTTGATCAGAAGTTCTGAAAATCAATGAAGTATTTCCCTACAATAAAAATAAAACAGATGCTCCTGTATTCACATTCATGGTTAACCAGGCAACTTGAAATGTCAATTTTATCTCATAATATCTTCTCTTTGTATATTGCTTTAAAATTATTGTAATCTTCTCTCCTCTCATGCAACAACCAGAGCTATCTGAAGGCATATGCAGGGTGAATGAACTTAAGTGGTATGTCTCCACTACAGAATTCTGTAAAGCGAAGAGAATGAACAATAACACAGCTCAGTTCCACACAAAAATGTCCAATAAAGGAATCCACACCCAAAAGCAAACACTGTATAGGATTCCATCTATATGCAGTATAAGAACAGTCAAAACTTGTCTACACAGTTAGAAATCAAGATGGCGGTTAGCCTTAGCAAAGGCTGAAGCAGGGGGTCATGGTTTAACTCGTGCTGGTAATACTCTGTTTTGAGATCTGACTGCTAAGTATCTGAGTGTTCTGTGTACTTAAGATGTGTGTTTTTCTGCATGTGCATTATACTTTCCTAAAAAGTGTTTTAAAATCACAAATGTCTACCATTTTTGTTGCTCAGCACCCCGGCCATATTTTTACAGGTGTGTATGAATATGCTGCATAACAGAAATTAAATGGTAGATTTTGCATAATTGCATGCAGGAAATAGTAGTTTTAATGGCAACTCAAGGTTTCCTACGCTCTCACCTTAAAACTTAACATAATGTATATCTTAGGTAAAATATTTGAAAGGTGATGGGGTCATTATGTATTTTCTCACCCTGCCCTTTACATATGTAAATAGGTCTGAACTGTCTCATCACTGAAGAACTAATGTGTGTAAACATTTCAAAAAATATTGTAATCTGTAGGCTATTGTACATTATGCGAATAAACAAAAATATCCCAAGACATTAATGGGGTTAGGTAATGGTTTGTGATACTGTTATATAGCAGATGTCTTCGTGCTGTATAAGTGGGGCACTAAATTTCAATTTTACTCCAAATAAGAAGAAAGAGTCTATTCCAATGGAAACAGGGCCAAAACCCTCTTCTCACATGGAAACCTAGAGCAAAGGCTGCTAAACTTTTTCCTTAAAATATCAGTTAGTCAATATTTTAGGTTTCACTGGCCATATGATCTCTATCACAATTATTCAGCTTGGAAGTTGCAACTTGAAATCAGCCACAGACAATGTATAAACAAATCAGTGTGACTGTGTGCCAATAAAACTTTATTTACAAAAAGAAACAATGGGCTGGATTTGGCTTGTGGGCCTCAGTTGTTGATTCCTGCCACAGGGCATTGAGGATGTGGCTTCACAGTGGAAAACTGTTCTCATAGGGAGAGAAGGGGTGGGGGGCGGTGGGGTTTGCTCTGGGAAGAGAGGCAGAGTTCCAGGGCCTGGCATGGCAGAGGCGGGGGAAGCTGAGCTTTGCGGTGAGTCAGCAGCTACCGATCTCCTGTGATGGATAAACAAAGACTAACCACTGGACTTAAATGTAAGACCTGAAACCATAAAACTCCTAAGAGAAAACATAGGCAGAAACTCTTTGACATTGTCTTAGTGATATTTTTTCAACATGCCTCCCAAGACAATGGCAATAAAAGCAAAAATAAAGATATGGGAGTATATTAAAATAAAATATTTTTTAACAGCAGAGGGAACTATCAACAAAAATGAAAAAACAACCCATTGAGTGGAAAAAGAGATTTGCAAATGATATACCCCATAAACGGTTAATATGCAAGCTATATAAAGAACTCACACAATTCAGAATTTAAAAAAAAATAATTTGATTAAAATATGGACTAAGGACCTCAAAAGACATTTTTCCAAAGAAGGCATAGAGATGGCCAACAGACATAGGAAAAGGAAGGTGCTCAACATCAGGACTCATCGGGGACAGCAAATCAAAACTACAATGAGAAAGCACCTCTGCTGAGAAATCACAACGGTCAACAAATAATGGGTGTTGACAAAGATGTGGGGAAAAGGGAACCCTCGTTCACTGTTGGTAGGACTGTAAATTAGTACAGCCAGTATGGGAAATAGCATAGAGTTTCCTCCAAAGATCAAAAACAGAACTACCACACAGTCTAGCAATTCCACTTCTGGGTATTTAACTGAAGAAAATGAAAACGGTAATTCAAAAGGATATATGCACCCCTATGCTCATTGTAGCATTATTTATAATAGCCAAGATGTGTAAGCAACCTAAGTGTCTACCAATAGATGAATGGATAAAAAGATATGATATATATATATATGAGTATTAGTTATAAAAAAATGAAATCTTGCCATTTGCAACAACATGGATGGAACTAGAAACAGACTTACAAATACAGAGAACAGACTGATGGTTGTCATGGGGAATGTCATGGGGGTTGTCACAAGGCCGGGGAATGAGTGAAAAAGGTGAAGGGGAATAAGAGCTGCAAACTTCCAGTTATAAGATAAATAAGTCACAGGGATATAATGTGCACTTACAGAGAATATAGCCAATAATATGGTACTAACTTTATATTATGACAGATGGTTCCTAGACTTATGGTGATCATATCATAAGGTATATAAACATTAAATCATTACGTTGTACACTTGAAACTAATGTAATATTGTATGTAAACTATACTTTAATAAAAACAAAATGAAAGAAGAAAAAACAAAACCTCAAATGGCACAGATGAGCAACTGTGGACTGCAGTAGCAGAAGAGGCAGCAAAAAACGTGATAACAGAGAGCCACCCACAAACCTCTGGAGGGGTGGCGAGGAGCAGGCTTCCCTGTTATCGGTGTCCAGGGTCAGCCTCATGTTCCTGAGCACACTGTTATCATGTCTCATTTCAAGCCTTCAGCACAATAGGTTTCTGATTTCTGGTTCAGGAAACCTGGTCAGCATTCATCATTTAACACATACTGTGGGTCGACCATGTGTCAGGCACTAGAGGTATGGCCGGACGCAAACATTGTTTCCCATCTGGAGGGCTGGGATATGCAATGAGCAAATGAACAAGTGACTGTGGTACGGCCATTCTCAATTTTTTTTTTTCCTCGATGAACTCCTTGAAATAATATTCAGGTCACAGGGAACCTCTGCCTAAAATTGTATCTGCAGCTCATGGTACATTACCAGGGTGAGTAAATTATAGGTATGATAATCTAAGAATAATTCTCAATGATTTTTGAAATAAAGAATGGCTCTTTTCCCACAGGTCAGTCTATTTTGGCCAGCCTATCATCTCTTTTTGTGTTTGGTTTCTCATCTCCACCAAGCATCAATCCCCACAAATCAAATAAGTAGTAGTAGGTAGACGGAATCATTTTTCTTTTCTATTTTTAAAAAATTACCTATTTGATTGTCTGTGTTTTTAACCTTATAAAATGAAGCCTATGTATTAGTTTCCTATTGCTGCTGTAACAAATTACTACAAATTTTGTGTATTAAAACAACACAAATTCATCAGCCTACTGTTCTGGAGAGCGATAAGTCCGGTTTGGGTCAGCAGGGCTGTGGTCCTTGTGGAGGGTCTAGGGGAGAATCCATTTCCTTGCCTTCTCCAGTTTCTAGAGGTGAGGGAATTAAAAAATAAATAAATAAAGCAAGAAAATTTCCCAGAATGGAAGGATATGAAGACCAGATTGAAAGTATCTACTTAATTACTCAACACAGTAATGGGAAAGAGACTTCAAACAAAGCATATCATTTTGAAACTCTGAGTAAAGAGAAGATCCTTAAAATGGCTAGAAAGAAAATAAAATAAAGTCATATGTAAAGGATCAGAATTTAGAATGGCATTGGATTTTTTTCAACAGCAACCCCTACATCTAAGAAACGATGAGAAGTGACTCCAACATTTTGAATAAAAATTATTTCCAATGTCAAATTCAAAAGTCATCAACTTATTTTTTTCCAAGGATGGTTATAATAAAGTCATTTTTTTTTACCAGCTAGTGAAAAACATATTAACCTCCCATGCTTCCTTTCTAAGGAAGCTTCTGGAAATGAACCCCATCAAAAGAAGGAAGTAAATCAAGAAAGCGAGAGGTAAGACCTGGGAAAGAGGTGCAACAACATAGGACCTTGGAGGTAAAAGAGATTCCAGGGATGAAGGTGAAGAGACGTCCTGCCATCACAGCTCTGCAGTGAGCTGTGCGAGTACAGCCTGGAGTGGGAGGACAGTGGATTTGAGGACAAATATCTCCAAGGAAAAAAATGACATGGGCAGATTGCTTAATGTTTTTATTATACTGAAAGGAATTTTACAGCTCTTTGCATATACTATTTCATTTTAAAAGTATATGTATATATACTTTCTATATCTATATATATAAAGTTATATATATATATATATATATACACACATAACTTTACTACAAATAAAAGCCACAGATTTAAAAAATAAAAGCAATGCATTATGTTTAGTCAGTGTATAGAGACGGGCCATCATTTGAAACTCTAGGTTATTTGCTATGGCGTCCTCCTGTTGCATATGCCTTAGATTATTGTAGAGCTGGGGGTAGTACAGTTCTAAGTAAGGTATTCAATATTTGAAGACCTTATCTTAAATATTTTATCATTAGAAAAATTAAGAATCAAAAACTTTTCTGTTTTGGAAGGAAAGGTGCTTAGGAAAAAAAGAAACTGTTCCTTAAACCTCACTCTTAAAAATGTTCCTAGGTTTTTCTTAGGCCCTTGATATTATAATTTTATCACTGTAAAAATAAATAATAAATAAAAATAGGTTGTAAAACCTAAGTTATATGAAAATGAGATCAAGTACTATTTTGCTAATTAACAAAGTTTAACAAGTTATTTTACAGATTATTAGCATTGCTTTCTCCCTACGTAATTATAATTCTCAAATGAGAGGATGGGGTGGAGAATTGGGGAAGAGGAAGAAAGTGGGAGAGGATCACTTCTGTAGGGTACAGAAATCACTATTCCCTATACTTCAAGAGGGATTGAATTCCTTTTATTAAATGATTTTCCATAAAGGATATCTAAATATTATTTAAAGTTTGTTTGCAAAAGTAACTCTAATTTTTCTGAATGTAATTTCCTATCAAGAAGCCAATGAAATGTATATTTTAGGCCAAAGGAAAAGAAAACTGATGTTGTTTCCACAATGTTGGTGGCAGATCTCAGGAGATTTCAAATAAATCTTTTTTTTAATGTAAAATTTTATTGCAAAGCTTGATGCCTAAAATCTAGACAATTACATTCCAGGATTTCAACTAATGAATACCACATGTTAGACTCAATAACTTCAGCTGCAGGATAGAGAATACTGTGTTAAAGCCATTCAGATAATAAATAGCTACCTAGGTCCATTTCAGCTAGAGCAAGTCAACTGTATTGAATGTGAGTGAAACATTAATTCTTTATAAGAACATACACAATTGGCAGAGACTTTGACATGTAATATACATTAGTTCACCATTCTGCCCCCATGGAATCATTTCATCCTTAGCTTGAGCCTGTCTGCCCTTATGTGCTTGCCTATCTCCAATCTCCTGAATCTGTCTTTGGGGTATCACTTACATGTACTTATAAAACATACATTTTTAAACAGACACATGAATGAGAATGGTTCTAGTTTTTCACAAGTGTTAGTTTGTCATTATTTCTGTTTGTTCTGAAAATACCGCATGGCTCTCTTCTCCCCTCTGGGACTGCCTCTGGGTTCCCCTTCCCTCTCCGTGGGACTTGGACAACTTTCGCCTCTTTCTTTTCTAAAGTCTTACACAAACAGAGGAAAGAGATGATTACATGTTAGTATTGGGCACACAGGACACCTGGGGCCTGTTTTGGCTCCAGATTTTTTTTATATTTTTAATTCAAGAAGTGGAGAGAGAGGCCGCTCTCTCTCTCAGAGGGGGCTGCCCTGCTGTGGGGGTGGTTCTCATGGGACAAAGTCTCGCTTTGGAAAGCCGGCCTTGGGAAGCAGCAACAGGAAATGCAGGGAGGCCTAGATCTGTCAGACTCATTTTCCTTTCCGTTTTACAGCGGAGTTGTTTTTGTTTTCTTCCCCCTCCTCTTGGGTGGAAGCCAAATTTTCCTGTGACCAGTATGAATCCCTTAACCAGAAACAGTGAGGGGGTAGGTTGGGGGCAGCGGTAGAGGACGGAAGCTCTTCACATTCTGGCTGAAACATTCCATTTTCTCTAGCCATGCCAATGAGAGGAACTTTAGATTTTCATAATACAGTTACCTCCTTACATAGCATTTCTTTCATACTTTTTACCATGTTATTGTAAGCTAATTTCATTTTGCTCACATTTTGAAATATATATACTTATCGATAAAATTCTTGAAATTTATATAAAATTTAAAATATAAAAATATATTTCAAAATGTGAACAAATTGAATTATATATGATCGATAATTGTATACACAAAGAATATTCTTTGAGGTCACATACACATTAACACTAGTTTAAAAAAACAATTCTAGAAGATATGTAGATAACCTTTTAAAACTGAGAAAACTGGTTTCAAGAGGGAATGGGACTTGCTTAAGTTTGCAAAAGTAGCAACTTTGGCTGAGCTGGGGTTCTATGAAGCGCCTCGAGATCTGAGTCCACTTCTTTTCTCCTCATCAGGGTTTTTAACCTGGCCTCCAAGGAACTCCTCGGCTGCTCGGTCTGGGAAAGGTCAAGCAAAGGCTCTGCTGACCCCTCTTCTCCAGACCAGCACCACGGTTTACTTGTTTTATTTGTTTATGCTTCTGTGTGACGTCTCAGAGGCTCATCGATTCCCGGTCCTCTCTCTTTCCCTGTTTTAAGACCTCAGTGCTACATGGTGCTTAGCAATAATTTATGTAGTTTAAACATGGAGTAGATCTTTGCCTGTCAAGGAATGACCCTTTGATGTTTCTCTCATTTGTTAGGAACCCTGTGGTCATCTGAAATTTTGCTGAAGCAAAAATTTGAATTTCAAGTGCTGGCAGTCTGCATGGGAGCTAGTCAATTAGCCAGTGAGAGGCCCGCTTAAAATATAGGTTCTCCAGCTCATCATGGCTTTGTTGTTTGTAAACGGAGCAGAAAATATTGTCTTGGTTTTAGATCAGGGGTTAGCAAGCTTTTTTTTCTATAAAAAGCCAGACAGTACATATTTTAGGTTTTGCAGGCCACATAGGCTTTCTGTTGGGTCTTCTTCCACTTCTTCTCCCGTTTTTTTATGAACAACCTCTAAAAAGTGTAAAAAAGTGCAAGGGAGCCAGATTTGGCCTGTAGTTATGGTTTGTCGACCCCTATTTTAAGTAATGCTATCCTTACTTTAAGGATTAAACATCATAGTTCAGAGAGGGGAAGCCATTAATCTGGGTCACACAGCTCACAATGAGGCAAACCTTGGTGTGTTCAGCTCACAATCCATTTGCTTTCCTTTATACCTTATGTTCTAGTCTATTTTCTAAAGGATTTCCTTTCACATTCCCCAGAAAAGGAGAGACACAAGTTTTTAGTGGGTTTTCTTTCTTTCCTTTTTTTGGTTTTCATTATCATTTTCCTTGAGCCTCTTACTATAGGAAGCACATCCATAAGAATGGTCCAATTTCTCAGAACTGTGATGAAAAACTAATGTGAAACAGAACAGAGAACCTCGGTTAGGTACCAGAATTCTGGTCTTGTTGTTTGTCAGGTAATAAAGATAATTCCATCAGACATCTCATACGTGGGAATATAGTCAATTTTAAGGAAATTGCATTTGATTAACACATACCTTTGTTTACACATTTTAAAAAACAAATTCAACAACATTAATAAAAAAATTCCCAACAAACAGGCTCAGAAGGGTGCCTGAGAGGGATACCTGGGGCCTGTTCCTGGAACAGAAGGCTCTAGTCTGAGGTCATGTGTTTCTGTAGGTCACACTTTCCCTGGGAGCAGGGGATGCGGAGATAAAGGACTTGGGGCTCCTTGCTGAACCTGCTTGTTGGTTCTGTTCTCTGTATCTGGGAGACAGTGTTGCTCAGTGGTTCAAAGACTGCATGGCCCGAGGCTGCTTCCTGAGCCTGTGTTACTTCACCGGGCAAGTTACTTAATTTACACATCTATGTCTTCTGAGTCAACTGGGACAACAGCAGAATACATCTCATACACTAGGTGGATTAAGGGAGATAATGTATGTAAAGCACTTAACAATAAGTGTGCAAAAATGTCAGCTCCTTATTATTATTATTTTTAATCCTCACCCAAGGATATGTTTATTGATTTTTTTGGAGACAGAGGAAAGGAAGGAGAGAGAGAAACATCAATCAGTTACCTCTCTTACATGTCCCAACTGGGGATCAAACCTGTAACCTAGGCATGTGCCCTGGCTGGGGACCGAACCTGCAACTTTTTGGTATATGGGGCAACGCTCCAACCAATCAAGCCACCCAGCCAGGGCAGCTCATTATTTATTGTTGCATCTGCTTCTTCCCAGCAGGAACACTGGTAAGATTCATGGGCTAGCATATTTCAGGTAGGCTTTTCAGTCCTATTGTCTGCTTGACTTCCAAATATGACTTCATCCTTTCGTTACCCTTGTTCTGTTAAATTTTGGATTTTCCTAACATCCACGTTCTGTGGTCGCAGGACCAGGTGGATCCCTCTATTCTTAGTCCCAATTCCTGCATTCCCAAAGAGGTGGGGAGAGTTAAAGCAAGAACACATGAATTAATTAAACAGCTTAAGAATGTGGAGTCAGGCTATGCTGGGCCGCAGAGAATGGCATAATGGATATAGGAAATTACGAGATTTTTCTAGAATTGTTGTGTGTGATGGCTTGAAAGGGTGGAATTTTAAGAAGGGCACTAAGAGGCCCTTTTAGCAGTTCTGGCAGGCTGAGGCAGGGTTTCCCAGCCCGCCAAAACCTAAGCATTACCTGGGGTGCTTTTGAACATATGATGCCTGGGCTGCAGTATGGACCTACAGAATCAGCGTCGGGAAGAGAAGAGCCTGGAGTCTTCGGTTTTAAGAGTCCAGACTCTGGTGAGTCTTAAGATTACGAGGTGTGAAAACACTGTGACGGAGCAAGTGATAATGTTATTCAGACAGACACAGGGATGAAAAGCACTTCCACGAACGTGCACGAGTGACAGCTGCTACTCGGGAGACCTCCGAGTGCGGCCGCTGCCCGCGGGCCCTCCTGGCTGCTGGAGGCGGGGGGGGGGCGGCAGCGTGGGGGGCGTGCCTTCGCGCCTCTGCTCCCTGGATGTTGTGTGTGTGACCTCTTTCTCCGCATATTTGCAACCCTGTGCTCATCGAGCCCCACTGCACATTAGAATCACCTGGGAAACGTAACCCCCACCCCCCGCACTAATTTCTGGACTCTATTCCAGACCAATTAAATCGGAACCTTTTCAGTGGGTTCCCTGGCTTCTTTTTGTTTTTTAAAAAAGTTCCCCAGTCATTCAGATGTGTGTCCAGGATCCAGAATGACTGCCCCCTGGTGCTTTGTGAGTACCTCTTGTGTTCTAGTTATTGTTTTTATTTTCAAAACAAACTTAAGATATTTTACATGCAATTTGTTGTAGTTGTGTTTATACCCCCCAGTATCAAAACATATGCCCCACGTTCACACTATTTTGGGAGGGTGGGTACAACTAGCTTCAGAGAGTGGCTTTAGATCTGTTTTTAAAGCAGAAAAGCCCTTTCCTCAGAATAACGGGAAGTCCGATATACATACCTCGCCCTGCTGGGTCCTCGTAGTGGCCGCAGAGGCACCACAGGGGGACCTCTGGGCCCACGGAGCGTGCCCTGAAAGCTGCTGTCTCAAGCCAAGTCAGAGATGCGGGAAGTGTTCAGACCCAACCAGAATCTTCCTCTGTGAAGGGTCGCAGGCTAGGGAATAGCATTCCCTGCATATTTTGCCTTTCAAGGGGATCTGGCCATGCTCCTAGGAGTAGGCGATAAATTACCAGCCACCGCGGTTACTCTCTATCCTGTTTTATCCATGGTGGCTCCAAGAAGCCCTGCGAGGCATTCAGGTTTGTTACGTGATGACTAAAGATGTCATAACAATTAAACCCTGAAGGCTTTTATGAAAACCAAACCTTGTGAAAGCAGGCCGGCAAAGGGTTATGCTGTTTTAAAGTAGTATAACCTTTGAAATATCTCAATGGCTGGACCCTCTACTTTGGCCTCTTACTATATTGATTTTTCACTTCAATCTAACACGTTTGGATTGTCTTATTGATTTTCTTAGATTTTAGGTACTTTGTGCCAAATAATGTAATTATTCTCAAAGGTTAGGTGGCACCTAAAAGCATGTCCTTTGGAAGACTGGGAATATTAGCACCAAATCCACATTAGCTGAGGAAACAAGAACCACTAGGTTAGTAGACCAGTGTCGACAAGGTTAATACGGCCTCACCCAGCAGATTCACACACACACAGGCCTGTCTGCTTAAGGGACCAGGGCTAGCAACTACCACATTTGAACAAAACAGAAAACACCATGTATGTTTCAGTTTGAATGTTTTGCCATGAAGTTAAAGCTGAAGTAACATCTATTAGTTGTCAATAACAGTGGAGCTTCTCTTTGTCCTTTCCCCTAAAATGGCTCCACCATGAGGAGTCAACGGTTTCTTTGTCGATCATTTCCTGCTATAGTGGTTTTGTTTTAGCTTCCAGTTGGAGCTGTTTTAACATCCTTAAAGCGCCAGGCTGCCCCTCATTTTCTGAGATGAGGCAACTAACTTTATGTTGATTTGGGGGAAAAATGGGTTGGTGTCATTTTTAAGCACAACATGCATCAACTCTGCAATCAAATTCAAAATACAAAGAACGGCTACTTGTTTCAGATGTGAGACTGGGCAGTCACCCTCCTTTCACAAACCCTGTGCAAAGTATACTCTGATTTCATGCATAAGTTTTTCTCGCTTCCAGTATCTTTAACATTTTCAAAATGGAAATTCAAAGGGATTGGTCATGATAGTAAGTTTTTATAATAATCTCAACATGACAATTTACTTTGTCTCCTTATTTCTGGCACATAGGCCTTTATCTTTACATTAAGTAATAATATCGATGATGATAATAGCTGTGCTGTGTGCTAAGTGCTATTTTAAACACTTTATACATAGAGTTCTTAGCCCCTGTAAGCAATAACATCTGAAAAAGGATTTATATTTATTTGTCCCTAAATCTTATTCCCTTTTAACCTCAACCCAGAGAGGGTAGGCTAAATGATGAGGCGCTCCAATGAGGCTTACTTTTCCCAGTGAAGGAAAAGTGAAACCAGGTTAAGAACAAAGAGGTAACACTATGTTCTCTGACTACATTAAGTCAAGGGGCAAAGGTCTTGAAAGCAAGGCTTTTTGGACAGAGAGATGGGATTTCTAAATTCCGAAGACCTAGTTTTTACTTATCAAGAGTCAGGTCTGGTAGAAGAAAGTAGTCCTAAAGTCATAATTAGACCTACTGGCTGACCAGTAATTCTTAATGGACCCCAGAGTTAGAAATGATACTGGGAAGTCCCAGGCAGAGAGGACAAGGAAGTATAAGCCTGTCCCTTCACATGTGGCAGCTGGATGCCGTGGAGGCAGGGATGCAGGGAAGCAGCTAGACATCTTGGATGTGTCCTGGCTTTCCTGCTTCTGGCTTAAACCCCAGAATGTGCGTGTGTGTGTGTGTGTGTGTGTGTGTGTGAATACTACAGAGTTTGAAGTCAAATGCAGAGGGGTCCTTGGCTTCTTTCCTACTTGGCACCCCAAGGGCAGCTACAACCTGATACAAGTCAGGCCACAACGTGGTCAGGCAGAGGGAGAGGCCGCTTTGGCTTCTCAGAGACCGCCTCACCTCCAGTGCGGGTCGAAGACATCTGGATGTCCTGGCTTGTCCCACGGAGGGTGAGGACGGCTGGTAATCTGACCAGGAAGGTAGCTGCCATGGGGGTGAGGGGATCTTGAAGCCAAAGGCTGCAGAGTGGACCGCTTGGCCTGGGAACCAAAAACCTGTCTCAGGAGGGATGTCCAGCTGAGAAAAGAGCTGGGGCTGGTGTTGCTAGAGCAGCAAAGAGGACGGCGGAGCCCCGAGGGAATGGAGAGAAGGGAGTAGGTGTCAGGTGTGGATGCCAGTGGAGTGAGTCTAACCAGGTGCAGAAAATACGCCCTTATCTCCAGGGCCTGCAAGGGCCTGGAGAACACCTGTTAAAAAAGCCTTCCACGGCTGAAAGCTTTTCTGAAAGACAGGGTTTACTGAGACATATGCTAGCCAGAAAAAGGACCAGACCCTGGGGCATGAAGTCTAAGCCAGCAACGGCAGGGCTAAACGGGAAAGGCAACATGCTTGTTTGGGAGTTGATGGGTCCTTTTATACTTTATGTTTTGGGGAAGAAAGATGTAAGTAATTTAGAAAAAATTTACATTGGCTATAGATGTGGGGCAGAAGGTGAAACAGGGGCCGTTTGTAAGGAAGAAATATTTACTGCTTTTGATTTGTTTTGGGCAATAGTCCTGAAAGTGCACGCATGAGCGAGGTGCGGTGGTTCGGTGGTCAGCTACTTCCCCAGCCGGCAGCCTGGAGGTTGATTCCGGGTCCTAACATACAGCGTTTCCTAGTTGGCCTGCAGCTCTTAAATGATTGCCCTTGTCTTTTTCTCTCAGTCCCTGGCCCACTGTCATTTAATTTAGGACAACTCAGAATTTTTCTTCTGTCACATTCCAAGGCCTCTAGGAAGGGCAGAGATTTCTTGACCTTGTCGCAATGTGCCACCTTGGAGAGGAGAAGGGAGGAGAGGGAGGGGAAAAATTCTGAAATACTGAGTTTTACCTGAGAAGAACTATTGCAAATTGAAAGCAGACTGCCTAAGAAGAAGTGCCTGGGCATTATTTCCCAACAAGTTTAAAGTTTTATTCTTTACCCACAAGAAGCTCGGTGAGCTAGATTATGTAGATAATAGAAAAATAAAGAAGTTCTATTTTCTTTGCCTTTCTCAGCGTAGCGTGAATAAATTTTGTTCTGCTACAGCTCCATAACAAATGGAAAGAAGCAGCCTTCTAAATTTGTTCCAAGAACACATAAAGACTGATATTACTTGAAGATGATGACATAGAAAGTCAAGGGAAATTGAAACTTCTTAAGGTGCTGTACTTTTGTATCTTTCAATTTATATAGAGACGGTAACAGATGTTAAGACATGGAATGTATTATCCAGCCCCTTCTGTTTGCTCCTTTTCCTACCTCTCAAGTGTTCTTCATCTTTGTCCCTTGCCCAGAGAGAGGTATGTCATTAAATATGGAAACAGGCTTTCCACTGCAGTGACCACATTGTCGGGGCTCAAAGGAAAAAGTTCCTTTTGAACACACTTAATAAATGACTCTCTGAGGCAGGACATCAGGAGAGATTCCACATATGTAACAGAAGATGATAAATTCTGGTAATTTACATCCATAGGTCACTCTAAGGACATTTCTGATTTATGACTTTGAACTGAGAAAAATCTAACTCAATTCAGAATCTTACTGAGGCAGAAGCAAACAAATAGCGCTCATGTCTGCCATCTGGTGTAAATAAGAGGTAAATACAGCCGTACTTTCAGGGCTGTATGCCATTGAATGCAATTACCTTGTAAATACTGTTTACCTAATGTCTTTTGTTAAAATTCTTAAAATCACAGAAAAACAATACTTTGAATTTTAAGTTTTATAATGTAAAAATTATCCTCGTAGGCTTTTTCTTATTTTCTTTTCTTCACTTAGGACTTTTAAAAAAATTCGTGCTTAGTAGCATTTGAAAACAGATGGGGCTGATAAGGCTGCCACCCTCACGCGGATACTTTATTCTTTATAATTAAATTTTCTTTTGTTGGAATGTGTGGGAGTAAAAGAAGAAGCAAAATGAAAGAAGCAGAATTTCCTTGAAAGTTAGAGTAAGTTTTGGGTTTACAGAACAATGAAATTCAGGGCCAGAAAGGGTGGCCCTCGCTCTGGTGCTCCTGGGACTGAAGTTTCTGGGGAGGCGGGGCTCAGTGCTACGCTGGGGTTGGTAGGTAACCTTAGGTCCACATCTCAAAGGAGGTATCTTAAAAACCATGTGCCAAAGCACACCCGAAGAAGCCATTTGGAAGTGGTGATTTCGAACTGGATAACAAAGTAGGCAGAGGATATTTGTAAATATTTTCTACTCTTTCTTTACACTTAACATATATTCACTCTTGGTGGATTGGTGTTTTTGTATTAAGGAGAGCCGCCCTCTGAAATACTGGGAAGCTGGAGGACGGCTTTGTCTTCAGGGACATCTGGTGTTGACTCTGAATTCCCTTATGCTCTGGAAGAATTTGTATAGGGTTGGTATCATTTCTGTTTTCACTGTTTCATTGAATTAATCAGTGAAGCAATCTAGACCACTGAACTTTGATACACCACTGAGCTTTGGTGGTATCTTCCAAAGAATTCCTCCATCTCATCCAAGTTGTTGAAATGATTGGCGTAGTTGTCAGCAATATTTCCTCATTATTTGTTTAATGTCTGTAGAACATTTAATTTCCAGTATTGGTGATTTGTGTTTTCTCTTTTTAAATGAACAGTTTAGTTAGAAATGTATTACTTTTCATTGATTCTACCCCCCTCAACAAAGCAAATTTGGGAATTATTGATAGTTCTCTATTGTTTTTGTTTTCTATATCTATGATTCCTACTCTTATTTTTATTATTTCTTTCCCTCTATATAGTTTGGGCTTAATAATGCTCTTTTTTTTTTTCTATCTTCTAAAGATGGGCTTAGATAATTAATTTTAGCCTTCTCTCTTTTCCTTTTTGTTTTTCCCTAATCCTCACCTGAGGATATGTTTATTGATTTGAGAGGGGGTTGGGAGGGTAGGAGGGAGGGAAGGAAGCAGGGAGGGAGGGATAGAGAGAGAGAGAGAGAAAGAGAGAAACATCGGTGTGAGAGAGAAACATGGAGTGGCTCCCTCCTGTGTGCGCCCCAATGGGGGATTCAACTCAAAATCTAGGTATGTGCCCTGACCTGAAATTGAAGCCGCAGCTATTTGGTGTACAGGTCGACTCTCTGGCCAGCTGAGCCACCTGGCCAGGGCTCTGTTTTCCTTCTTTTATGATTAAGCATTTAAACCTATAATTTTCCCTCTAAGCACTACTTTACCTATACCATAAATTTTGATAAATTGTTTTTATTTTTGTTAAGTTAGAGATGTTTTGTAATTTTCCTTGTTACTTCTTCTTTGACCCTTTGGTGAGTTATAAATGTGTTATTTAATTTCCATGTATTTAAACATTTTCCCAAATAGCTGATTTTGATTTTTAATTTAATGCCTTTTTGAAAGTCAGAGAATGAGTACGATTTCCACTGAAATTTATTGACACTTGTTTGGTGGCCAGGTACATGGTCTATTTTGGCGTCTCTTCTGCTGGTTTTGGGTATAGTGGTTTATAGATATCAATTAGGTCAAGTTGATTGTTGACTGATGGTGTTGTTCAAGTCTTTGTACTGTTCTAGAAATTGCTGGGGCAGGTATACTTACATCTCTAATTATAAATTGCAGATTTATTTCTCCTTTTAGTTCTGTTTTTGCTTCATGGATTTTGAAGCTCATAGTGTCTTAATTTAATATCTTCTTAAAATATAATGTGTGAACTTTGCATTTAAGATATATATTTAGGAACTATATGTATTTCTTTTTTTTCTGAACTCTTTATTTCTTTTCTTTGCCCATTTTTTTTTTCTGTTTGATGTTTTCAATAAGAAAATTATCCCTTTTTCTGCAATAGTTTTTGCAAACTTTTTACTATGGACTTATTTACAGTGTTTTTTTTAAATAACAGAAGTAGTTTTATTTTTATGCACCTGCATTTTTCAGCCTTTTAAAAAATTACTTTCCAGCTATACTTGAAAAGGCCTTTCCTACTCTGATATTTCAAAAATAATTTTATACATTTTTAAATTTAATTTTTATACATTATAAATTTTTTCCCTACATTTTGGTTCCTGTTTTTTATGTTTAAATTTTGATTTGCATTTTCCTGATGATTAGTGATGTTAAGCATCTTTTCATGTACCTTTTGGCCATCTGTCTGTCTTCTTTGGGAAAATATCTCTTCAGGTCTCTTTCCCATTTTTAAATTGGATTACATGCATTCTCCTGACTGTCCTTTTGCTGTGCAGGCACTTTTTAGTTAGATGTAATCTCACTTGTTTATTTTTACCTTAGTTGCTTGTGCTTTAGATGTCGTATCAAAAAAAAATCATTGCCAAGACTAATGTTGAGATCTTTCCCCACATTGTCTTCTAGGAGTTTATGGTTTCAGTTTTTACATTTAAATGTAAATCCTTTAATCCACTTACAATTAATTTTGCGAGTGGTGTAAGATAGGGGTCTATTTTCGTTCTTTTGCATGTGAATATTCAATTTTCCTAGTATCATTTATTGAAGGGACTGTTTTTCTCCACTGCATATTCTTGGCTTCTTTTGCTGGAAAAAGTGTTCTCGGTTGGCAGTTTCTCGCCTTTAGCACTTTGAATATATCAACCCATTCTCTCCCAGCCTATGGCATCTCTGCTGAGAAATCTGCTCATTGTCTTATGGGGGTTAACTGTATGAGAATTATTTTCCTCTTGCTGCTTTTAAAATTCTCTCTTTGTCTTTGATTTAGATAGTGATATTATAATGTGTCTTGCATTAGAATTTTGGGCTGACTTAATTAGCTTCATGAACTTGGATACTCAGATCTTTCCCAGGTTTGGAATGCTCCTAGCCATTATTTCCTTAATAGGCTTTCTACCTTTTTCTCCGTCTCTTCATTGTCTGGTACTTCAGTGATTGATACTGTTTTTTTTTTTTAATAATGCCCCATAAGTCCCAGAGGCTTTCTTAATTCCTTTTTCCCCCCTTTTATTCCTGCTCCTCTGATTGAATAACTTCAACTGATCTGTCTTTGAGCTCATTGATATTTTTTTCTTCTGCTTGATCCAGTCGGCTGTCGAAGCTTGCTATTGAATTTTTCGGTTTTGTCATTACATTCTTCAGCTCCAAAAGTTCTGCTTGGTTCTTTTTAATGCTTTTTTGTTTTTAATCTTTTTGCTAATTTTCGCTTTTTTTTCTTGTCTTGTTTCCTGATATTATTAAATTGTTTATCTATGTTTTCTTGTAGATCTCTGAGCATATTTAGAACAATTATTTTGAATTCTTTGCAGGCGATTCCTGGGTCTCTATTTCTCTGAGGCCAGTTCCTGGAGGTCTCTGTATTCATTTCGTGGAGTCACAGTTCCCTGATTCTTTATGATCCTGCTAACTTTGGCCAGGTGTCTGTGAATTTGAAGGTCACCCATGGGCTGAGCGTAGTAAGGGAGGAGTTTCACCTGCAGGTGGGTCATACTGGAGCATGCTGTGAGCCTGGGACTAGTGTTGCAATGTCCTAAGCACAGGGTGTGTGGCAGTGCCAGACCTGAGGTGGCACGATGTCTCTTTGGCTCAGGCCTCTGAGGTCCACACCAATGACAACTCTGTGATCCTCAGTGAGACCTGTGGGCTGGTTTGCAGTGGCTGCAAGGACTATGGGGTTCCACAGTGTTGCCATTATGTCCAGCTGCAGTAGTGGCTGGAGCCGGCGCTGTGCACATACTTGGTTGCAGGGGCCAGCCACATGTCCCTGTGTAGTGGCGGGAGCTGGTTGCAGACACACACATAGTGTGTGACCACCCACACATGGTGGGTGCCAGGACTGGCAACAAGGGCCAGGGCTAACTGTGAGCACACATTACTGTGGCTGCGGGGGGGTCTCACCCAGGCAGGTGGCAGAGGAGGCTGCTGATGGGCAGGGGCATGCGGGTACACAGCTGGAGGGAATAACTGCAGGTGAGTGCAATGTTTCAGGCCAGTGATGGAAGATAGGGCCTGGCCCAGGCCCACGGCAGCTGCAGGGGCCCTGGAAGTTGGCATGCTCTCTTGCACCCCCCTTTTGGCGATATCACCTCATGCCAGCCATTTCCCCCAGTTTTTTCAGTACCATCTTTCCCCGCCAATTTGAAATAATGCCCTTTATTACATAACAAATTCTTACACGTGCTTGGACCTCTTTCTGGAATTTCTTTTCTGTTCAGTTGCTGTGTCTGCTTGGTTATGCTACAATATCTCACTTTTAATTATTTATTATTACATTATTATATATTGTAGGTACATTTTAATATCTTTAGGGTTAGCATTTCCTTTTTATTCTTCTTTTTCAGAACTATCCTATCTACCTTTGTGCATATTTTTTGCCTGAACTTTTAGAATCAGTTTGTCTAGTTAAAAAATTGTTTTAATATTTTAATAGGATTATGTTATATTACAGGTATATCATCTTCATGATATTTAATCTTGTTGTCAAAAAGTATATGACTTTTTAGTTGTTCGAGTCACTTTTTAGGCTTTCCTAGCATTTAAAACATTTAGTAATGTAGATCTTTCATGTTTTAAAAAGTGTATTTCTATTGTAAAGTGGCTAGACTTTCTAATTGGTTGTTGGTTTCTTAAATTAGCTATTGGTTTCTGAATATTAATATTGCATTTAGTCATGCTGATGAATTTTCTTGGTGTTCAAAATAGGTTTTTTTTTTATGTGAAGTCACCTAGGTTCTTTAGGTATATAATCCTACTATATTCAAGTAACTTAACCTCTTCCTTCCCAATTCACATACTTTATGTATCTTTTTCTTTAATTTCTTTTCCTATTATGTGCAGAAAAATGTTGAATAGTGGTGGTTTGAAGCACATCCTTGTAAAGTTTTGCCTTTAATGGGATATTTCTTGTATTTCCTCATTAAGCATGACACAGGCTTTGTAATTGGATGCATATATTTTATTATGTTAAGGAAGTGTCTATGTGTCCCATTTTATTAAAAGCTTAATTTTATTAAGAGCAGATGTTGAAACATAAAACTTCTTCAGAATTTTTTGAGAATGATGCTTAGATTAAATAATAAGAAACAAAAGGAAAATATTAATATATTTGATTAGACTAAAATTAAAAACCTCTGTTCTTCAAAAGAAACCATAAGGAGAATTAAAAGACAAACCACAGACTGGAAGAAAACATTTGCCACACAGGAATTGCATTAGAATATATAAAGCATTCCTACAAATTAATATTTTTCCCATGTGAGCTCTACAAATTAACAAAAAAGACATAATTCAATAGAAAATAGGTAAAACACATAAACAGATGGATACCAAATTTTATTAAATGCCTTTGCAGAATATTTGGAAACAATCCTTCAGGATTTCCTAACACTAACTATATATCTGTGGCTAAATATATGAATGCAATTTAAAAAGTAAATTAATAAATTTCACTTGTTCATTTAATACAATTATGGATTCCATTTGTTGATACTTTAATTAGGCAATTTGCACTGGACATTCTTGAAATGTTCCTCTGTAGTTTTGTATTTTTTTTTGTACTCTCTGTCAGGTTTAGGTATTGCTGCCATGTTTTACGTATATATGCCTCTTGTCTATACTCTGAAATACAGTGGAACCTCAGTTCTTGAACTTAATTCATTCCGGAAGACAGTTCAAGAACCACTTTGTTCAAAAACTGAATCCTCTTTGTCACCTGAGAGAGGCAACTGGTCATACAGGTATCTGTGTGAAAGGGTTGTCCAGTAGAGAATCAAGACCCAAAGTTATGTCAGACAACCAAGACATTTTTTCTATGAACATCTTGGTTGAGAACCAAATTGTTCAAGAACCAAGACATTGGAGAACACTGGTTTGACTGTAGTTTAAGTAGCAATGAAACTACTTGTTTTTAAAAATTTGGTAGACTTTCCTCTATAAAATGATATGAATAAGGTACTTTCATAGGTGGTGGTTGTGTGGGGTGTGCTGATGAGGGTGTAGCAGTGAGTAACTCTTTGACAATGTTTTCTATTTTCTATTTTAATTTTTCTTTAGGTTTTCTACCTCTTTTAGAATTGGTTTTATAAATTACATCCCTTAAAACTTACCTAATGTCCACTTCCGCTTCCCTCTTGTGCTATGTCTTCACTACGAAAACAGCCCTGTGACTTGTCCCTCTGCTGTCCATTCACTTGCCTGTTCCGTCCCCTTTCCCACAGTGCTGCCAGAGTTCCAACCCTAAAGCATGGGTCTGGTGCTCTCATTTCTTCTGCCCAAAACAAGACCCACAAAAGCCTTTCAATGACTTCTAATTGCTCGCGGATAAATTTAGACCAACGTGGCTATTATTATGTGCCTTGCTATTTTCATGTGACACTCATGTGGTTTACTCAACCTGCAGTGTCCTCATTTCCTTCACTAGCCCTTAACTGGTGAAACATTTTAAGTCCTGGGTTCATTATGAGTTCCTGAAGTGGCAGGTTGTATCCTATTCTTCCTCATATCTCCAGTGTTGCTGCCTAGGACACGTGTGCTCATAGCATATAAGCGATCAGTAAATATTTGCCGAATCACATCAGCTTTATATATTTGTTCCTGTGTTGATTGGATTATCAAGATGATTCCTTATAAATACACCTGAGAGGTGTTGGTGGGGGGAAGTGGGTGGGGGGAAGTGAGTGGGGGGAAGTGGGTGCAGGCATACATGGTTGATAGGCATCAGGATTTGGCTTCGATCATGTCCCCTATTTGATTAAGGGTGACAAGATCCCTCCCCTACCTAAGTATCAGTATAGACACACATGCACGTACACACACACACACATACACACTTTTAGGGTAGTTCATGAACCAAGTGATGAGTTTAGAGACACTTGAATATCTGCCTGAAGTTGGTGGTCCAAGATAGATGGGAAATTTTAAGAGTTTTTTCTAAGAATGGTGACAGCCTATCCTTGCGGCTTTCCTAACCTGGAGACTGAGAGTACACCCCAGTCTGTTCATTAGCACTGAATGAGCATGTTAATTTAAGCTGCTAGGGGACCAGGTTAATATTTCTGTTGGCAGTTTTTTCCCCTCTAAGGATGCAAAACTATGTTCCGAGTACAATGGAGAGTTTCAAAAGTAAATGCCACATAGGAAACCGAATACTTCACTCTGCTTTTCAACAATATCAGGCTCTGCTGTATTGCCGGGCAGCTACGAGAGTAAGTGGGACTGGCTTTCTATTCCTTTTACTCGAATTCTCCAGGACTCTGCTTGTCTGGGCAGTGACACCAACCTAGTGCTGATGCTTGTAAAATATTTGTTCATCTGAAGTATAAAAAAACAAACTATGTCTGAAACAACATTAAAAAATCAGATCATCTAAAAACTAATGCTTATTGTTGCTTTGTTCTAGAGATGAAGAAAATAAAATACATGAGCTTCATAGATTTTTTTAGTTTTTTTCATCAAACTAAACCACTCATCTTGCAAATAGTATTCACTATTTGTTTTTACAGTCATTCTACTTTATAGTTCCCATTACAACCAAGATGAATTGTGTTTGTGTATTTCACAGTTGATTAAAATCTGAAGTTATTAGTAATGTATATACTAGAACTTGGGAAACATAGTTTTCTGGACCTTGTATGTCTTTTATTTGTCTAGAATAGAAAAAAGCCCACCACACACAATCTGTCTTTTTATACACAATCTTATTCCCCACTGAAATTATATTTTGGCTTTTCAATATTGATCTGTGTGCTTTAAGAAACTGTTCTTCTATGAATCCTGTACTAGATAACAGGAATAGAATATCCACAGTAACTCCCAGCATCTTTTGGTGTTTTGTTCTCTTTTGTTCCCTTCACAGTCATATCAATTCTTTTATTGCAGCTACATAAATATGTTTCACAGATCTCACATTCCCCAAAAGTCATATTAGAATCCAAATAAAATTATATCAATACAATAGTAATATGATCTTGGAACAGAGTAATATATCAGTAGCAGAACTAAAAATGTTTCTTTTAAGTCTCTGTGTCCTAAAATTCTGTTTACATGACTGTGATGAAGGAAGGAGGGTGAACTAATGGATTTGGACTTCCTTAGGGGGATATGGATGGCATTATGAATTCTTGACATTACGCTTATTAGCTTTCGGGATTTTCGGATTGGGGAAAAATCTTGCTTTGGCTTTTGAGTATTCCAGAAGGAATTTGGTGGATGTGAGAGGAGGAGCAGAGGGGCAGGTCCAGGGGCGGGGTAACCTAGGGGATGACCTAGGAGGGCAAGGGAAAGAAACAACGAAAGGGGAAGAAAAATGAGATTAGCACCCTTGGGACCGACCGTAGCTCCTAGGGCAGCAGCTGCAGGTATAAATCGGCCCAGCTTCTTTTCACACAAGACCCTGCACTCAGGTCTTGACTTGGCTGTTTACGACATTTACAGTGAGAAAGTTACTTCATTTTGCTGAGTCTTGATTTCCATAGCTTAAAAATGAGGAAAATACTGCCACTGTGAAGATGAGAAGGGGTAAACACAGATAACTCTCAGGCTAGTACCCCCAAATTAACAAATGTTAGTTTTCTATCTTTGGATTAGTTGCTTATCTTCTCCAGTGCCCAAGGGTTAATGGAGGAAAGTCTCCAAATACAGGATTTGATTGTTTTCCCATTCCTCTTTTTTTTTTTTAAAGATTTTGTTTGTTTATTTTTAGAGAAAGGGGGAGGGGAAGAACGAGGGAGAGGAACACTGACGGCTTTGCAAGACAACAGCCGATCAGCTGAGCCACACGGCCCAGGGCCTTGTTTCTCCTTTAAATATGGTCCCACACGGTCTTCATTCCGGCAGAATCAAAGCGTGCAGACGCAGACCCAAGACCTTTCAGGAGTGAATGTTTGGCAGGCTCTTGGTATTGTTCCCAGAACATAGTAGGGTTTAGTGAAAGGAACCTATTACGATCTCCTATGGTCTCACTGACTTGCTGGGATGCACTCGAGGTGGTTGGACGCTGTGCTCTCCATATGGACCATTTCAGGTAGATGGGTGCTTCCCGTAGACCCTACCATCACCCTGAATCTTTCTGCTAGAGTATCTTTACTTCTGCTCCCTGTATGAGGCCAAGATACATTTTTTAAGGCTTTTGGTAAATGCAGCTTCCTTGATTTTTAACCTCATTTCTTTCCTCTTCATTAGGCCAAGTCTAGCTCATCCTTAAATTTCAGATTACCTGTCAGGTAACCAGGGAAACTCTTATCTTTTTGAACCAGGCGAGGTCTGCTATAATATGCTATCTTAGTATTCTGTTCTTTTTGCCAGTGTTTATTACAACAATAAATAAAATAATTATTTGTGTATATAGTGAACTCCACATCTTGTTCTCAGCTCTATTTTAAGTGCCTTATACCATTCTTGGAGCATAAGAGGAGATCAATAAACACCCATTAATTGAATGCACATGTAAATACACTGACCAGTATCAGAAATCACGAATTAGGTCATTAAGTGGGCCCTCACTTAAGTTTAAAATTCTGCTTTAAAAATAAAACTCGGTTTTAGTTAAAATTCCAAAGTTTTCTGGCTATTATCCTGTGTGCAGGTGTGCTTGTGGTGAACCCGTCCCCATGGGGGGTAGTTGTGGCTCAAATGATTGCTTATTTTAATTATAGATGGGAAAACAGTTAGGGTGAGAGCTTCCCTTGTAGTCCTACCTTTCTAAAATGGAACCACTTTTTGTACTCACTAAAAACCAGTATCAAGTTCATTAAAAAATTCTAATTTACAGTAAAGTTTTACTCAACTCAGCTAACTTTATTGAGTTAGTCTGCTCTGGACCAGGGGTTCTCAAGCTTTAGCGCACATCAGAATCACCCAGAGGGCTTGTTAAAACACAAGATTGATTATAATTGGGGACATCAACATTGTACTCTCAACAGCTGCTAAAACTACTATAGAACTGAATAACACAATCAAACAATAGGATCTAATTGACATTTACAGAATACTCCATTAAATATAAACAGACTATACATTCTTTTCGATCACCATGGAACATTTACCAAGATAGACCATATTCTGGATCATAAAAAAAAAAAGCAATTTAAGGACTTGAAATCATACAGAATATACTTTCTGACCATAATATAATAATGTGGCTAGAAATCACTAACAGGAGAACAACAGGAAAATCTCCAAGCACTTAGAAATGAAACAAGATGCTCCCAAATAACACATGGGTCAAAGAGAAAACCTCAAAGGAAATTTAAAAATACATAAGACTGAATGAAAGTGAAAGCACAATATCAAAATTTGTGAGATGTAGCTAAAGCGGTGCTGAGAGGACTTGATGCTTACAGTAGGGAAGAAATGCTTACATTTGGGGAAACTCTCAAATCAATAATCTAAGTTCCTACCACAAGAAATTAGAAAGGTAAGATAAACAATAAGCCCAGAGGAGGCAGAGGGATGGATAGAAGTTATCGAGGTAGCAGAAATAAGTAAAATTCATAACAGGAAAACATTAGAGAAATTAATGAAGCAAAAAGCTGGTTCTTTGAAAAAAATAAATAAAATTGATAAACTTCTAGTAAGACTGACAAAGATAAAAATAGAGATGAAACAAATCAGTAATACTTTTAGTGACAAGGAATATAATTATAGATACTGCAACTATAAAAAATATAATAAGGGATAAGTATGAACAACTTTATACTCATATATTCGGCAACTTACAAGAAATAAAACAATTCCTCAAAAACTACAATCTACCAAGATTAAGCCAAGATGAAATAGACAACCTGAATAGACCTACAATAATTAAAGGAAAGAATTTATTATTTAAAAACTCTTTAAAAATAAATATCCAGGCCCAGATGCCTTTACTGGAGCATTTTATCAAATATTCAAAAAATTCACACAAATTTTATACAATGTCTCCTAAAAAATAGAAGATAAGGGATTACGTCCCAACTCATTTCATGAGGCCAGTTTTAACCTTATAACGAAAACCAGGTAAGTCCCTCCGAGAGACAACTACAGACCAGTAACTCTCATGAACCGAGGGCACAAAAACCTTCAACAGAATTTTAGCAAATCAAATAGAACAATGTATAAAAGGAATAAAACGTCACATCCAAGTGGGATTTATTCCAGACGTACAAGTTTGCTTCAATATCCGAAACTCAATCAAGTAATACAGCTTGTCAACTGACTAAAGAATAAAAATCACATTACTATACCAATTTACTGAGAAAACATTTGACAAAATTCAACTCTCAGTACACTAGGGACACAGGAGAACTTCTTCAGACTCAAAAAGAACACCAATGAAAACCTACAGCTAACATCAGGCTTAACCATGAAAGACAAAATGCTTTCCCTCTCAGATCAGAAACAAGTTAGAAATGTCTGTTTTCACCATTCTCGTAAATATAGTGTCTGAAGTCCTAGTCAGCGAAATAAGGCAAGAAAAAAGAAATAATATACATGCAAAATGGAAAAGAAGAAATAAAGCTGTCTTTAATTGGAGATGACATGATTGTCTATGTAGAAAATCCCAAGGAATCTAAAACCAGACAACCAACCAACAAACCAAAAGGTTTAGTATTAATAAATGAGTTTAGTATGGACACAAAATACAAGATCAGCACATGAAAATCAATAGCTTTTCTCTTTACTGACAACAAACAAGTGGAAACCAAAGATAAAAAACACAGTACCATTTACAGTTGCTTCTCTTCTCTGCTACCAAGACCCTCTGGGTCATGAAGACCCTGGTTTTCCTCTGGCATTTGTTATCAAGCATGTTACCCATTACCTCTTCTTGAAGTCTTCCATGCAGTGCATGCCCGTCTCCAGTTCTTTATGCACTCCAAGTTTCCCTACCTTTGAAAGTTCTTCAGTAGGCTGAGGTTTAATTATTACAAAAGTGCTGGCTTTTCTTATGAAGAGCAGTATAGGCTTTTGAGAATCACAGCCTCATCAGCCATCACCTCTCTCAGAATATGACAGTTTCAATCCAACTGTAAAACAGAAACAGTGAATTCTATGTAAATATCACTAAAATTATGTGAATAACACATTACTTCTGAACCCTTATTTGGTCTTTTAGAGTGGACCTTTCAGAGTTGACCATTAGTAGAGGGAATTCATTCCCTCTCATTGCAAGGACTTCCAGCATGTGGGTATGTAATAAGGACATGATGGATGCTGGTTGAACTGAATTGAATTCTCTAGTCTTAGTCTTAGTCTTGTCATTGAAAGAGAATATAGTTAATTGTCATATGACAAGAAGTACTGCTTCCAAGTTCTTGTTAACATACTTGAGCAGAGTAGATTAAAATACCTACTTGTCAACACAATGATCTGCATTATTTTATTTTGTTTTCCCAGGAAGGTTACTAGGGCTGATTCTAGGTAGAATTCTGAATTCAGAAAACTGTGTCTTCATTTCCTTTCCCGTGTGACCTGATACTTATCCTTCATTAGAGGCCACCGGACAGTTCCCCTTCCCTCACATTTGTCTAAATTTATAAATGTTCAGGTCTAATGCTCTATTGTCCTAGGCAATTCTTCCTGTTTACTAAAAAATGACAATAAGGTAAACAGGAGACAGGTCAGTTGTTTAATAAAATCAATTTCAGACTAGTGAATTTAGGAAAGTTCTCAGGAGAGGGTTAAAACCCCAACTCCATTCCTTCTTCAGTAACTCAACTGCATTTAATTATTGTCTTTTGAAGACCACACTTTTGCCTAAACTCAAAGGAATGATTTTTATGAGACTTTTAAGTCAGACAGAGAGAAAGGTAGCAGCATCTTCACAGAAAAGAAAAAGTGAAGTGAGGGAGCTGGTATATGCTGAGTGCTTACTTGGTGCTAGGTGTTTTGGGGCAACCTATACACACCCTTCACCGAATCCATATATCATCCCCGTGGATTAGGTTCTGTTATTATCTTGATTTTATATGTGAGGACACTGAGGCTTACAGGAGGTCAAGTAACCTCCTTCAGGGAAAAGAGAGCAAACACTGAAACTGGACCCAGTTCGCCTAAGCAAGCATGACAATCGGTATGGTAGGAAACAAAAGATTCCTATTTATTCTCTCTGTGTTATGCCACTTCCTTCCCCCTTCCCAAGCAGCTAGCTTGCCTTTTATTCAAGCAGCAAACGCTTCTTGAAGTTCCTGGAGCTTAGCTTTGTTGTTGTTGTTAAGGCTGAACTCGCACTTTCTTGGGCTCTTAGGGGAGGAGAAGCTTCCAGAGGCCCTATGGGGGAAGGCGGGCCAGTGCTTGTGTGGACATTCCTGGGGAAGAGCAGGAAGATTGGTGAGAGGTTGTGGCCCATTCCGAGGTGTTGTCCTGGGTTGGGGACAACATTTCAGAGGCTTAGGTGCTTCCAGAAAGAACCAGTAGGGCCTTGGCATACGAGGAAACCCTTGGGGCTGGGAGGCTGAGCATCTCTGACAACCAGAGGGCATCAGTTACTGGAGGAAAGTCCCGGAAACTTTACGCGATGTAAACATCATGATGAAGATGTAAATAGTCTCATATTTACATGATGTCAATAAATATCTACTGGACACTTAAGAGTCACACATTATCTTAAGAACATTGTATACATTAGTTAATCTAACTCTCTCTGAGGTGGTTACAATCATTACCCCATTAAGCATCAGAGAGATTGTCACCCAATGTCACTGCTAAGTGGCAGAACCAAGGCACAAATGTAGGTAGTGTGGTTCCAGAACCCTCCAAACAAAGTCATCTGGTCTCTCTAAATGAGCCTGGGAGACCTTTACATGACCTTTGTTGGAGGTAGCAGTGAGTAGAAGGAAAAGAAACCCCATCATGAATAAAGTTGAATTTCCTACCTTTTGGTGGGACAGAGATTTTTATTTAGGTTCACAAAAAGGAAAAAAAGAAATGTGATATTTCTTTTACTCCTGTTTTGTGAACCAAGATTTAAACATTTTTCATATACAGAATAACATATTTTCTAAATATTAGCATTACCATCAATGAGTACAACAGTGGACTTCAGACTGCGTGATTTATTCTTGTGTTTTGTTCTCTCGTCAGCTCTAGGGTGCCTGCTGACTCTTTCCAGCTGTGTGGTTCCCTGAGCGACCTCTCCTCCCGCCCCTGAGACCGACCAGGGAAACCCAGCGAGATGGTGAGTGAGCCGTTTGTTCTGCAGACGGGTGCCATGGTAACCTTGTGAACAGGAACAGGGATTCTGAGCTAGGTGGGTGGGTGGACCTTGTAGAGACACATAGAAATGCCGTTTGCATTCATTTGACAACTTCCTGGTGTTTTTCAGTATTTGAAGTATGTCAGTAGACTACAGCAAAATGGAAAAAAAAAAACAACTTTTAAAGGAAATTTTCTTTCTGTTTATCACCAGCTTGAGATCAGGCTTTAGACAACTTTTCTCAAGGAGAAATAGAAGGAGAGGAATAATTCAGATGCTCCAGGCAGCTGAATTCAGGATGCTTGCGAGCTGTGGTAGAAACTGTGATAGAGCCGGTGGCTGCAGGAGGAGTACCAGTTTGCAGCCACGTGGGTTATCTCGCCGTTGTTTGAATAGGGTTGAGGTTTTCTGTCTTCTGGTTCTTTTGTCTAGAAATATCTTCCTCCATCTTTTTTATGGCTGCTTCTTCTCATCCTTTATGCTTCAGTTCAGTGTCACTTCTGGAAGCCTTTTCTTGCCATTCTTTCAAAAATCAGTCCCCTCTCCTATTCTACCTTTCAATATCCTGCTTATTTTTCCATTGTACTATTAACACCTTAAATATTCTATTTGCTTACTTTTTAATCATGTTACTTATTTATTTGATCTGTCCACCCTGCCCCCTGACCAATTATAAACTCCATGAGATTAGACACCATGTTTGTTTTATTTACATTAGTACCCAGCATAGTATTTTGCACAGAGAATATCATCCACTAATATTTGTTGGATAATGTATGAATGAAACCCTCAGGAGTCAGGTGGATATACCATTGTAGTTCCTTTTTTTCCACTTGACAGTGCTGCACTTGAAAAAACACCTCTGTGCTTATATTCACTTTGCTTTTTTTATGTTATTATCTTGATTTGGCTGGGCCGCAGGCTGCAGCTCTGTTAGCCACCTACGCTATTTGCTCTGGGACAACTGATTACCCACAACAGCTTCTGCTTCTGGTGCTCAATGCTTAACCTGGCTTCTCCCAGCTTACTGCTGCTCTCACTGTCAGAAGGGGCTCCTGTCCTTGTCACTGACTTGACTGGGTCTCCCTTCTTCTCTTCTGCTTTAAATTCCCATAGCTGGTGAGTTGCAATTAAGATTAAATAATTTAATTGAGCAAAATAAGCAATAGTCCCACAAAAGAAAAGCAAGAAGCAGATCCCAGGATAATTTTATATCAGTAATTCATCTTAATTTAACAATCTAAAAGAAAATACAGAAATTATTATTTTTTTCAATTCTATACTCCAGTTTGAGGCTTAACAAATTTACTTTACTACAGGCGACTTTTGAAAGTTTCTCTAGAAAAACATCTATGTTCCTCTCATGTTCTCTAAGGACCTCAGAGTTCTCAAATTCTTTGCATCAATTTACGTGATGAGATATACATTTAAAAAATTCATAAGGAACAGCAAGTATATGGTAGAAAGCTTGTTCCCCTCCCCATGGTAACCTATTACCGTTTTTGCATTTGTCTTCCAAACCTATTGCCCAATCATTGGGGGTGGAGGAAGGGAAGAGAGAGGTAGGGAAAAGGACTCATGGACATAGACAACAGTGTGGTGATTGCTGGGGGTAGGCTGGTATAAGGGGACTAAATGGTAATGGGAAAAAATACAATAAGGATTAAATAAAAAAAGATGTCCCTTATTAAATCTCATCACAAGTTGAAAACTAAGACACTGATATTAAGAGAACATATCTGAATCGCACGGCTTTCTCAGAAGGGACTAAAGTCTTCATCACTAAATACCTTCATTCTAAGGAAAAGTTTGTGATTTTGAACTTCAGCCAAAAGGAAAAATGCTTCCCAAGATCACAATTTCCTCTACTTTCTGGTTGAAGCCAGAGCACTTCTATTTTTGTGTCTGAACTGAGATCATATTATCTGCTTGCTACCTAGCTTCTGAGCTCTTTCAAAACCCTCTGACTTAATCGAGAATAGAGACGTCTTTGGAAATTTACCCTTATCTTAGTTGATGTCCCTTCTGTGCATCAGATGGAGGCTTTACATTATGTTTTGGGGGAGCAGGTGGGCGGAGCAGCTGGTATGAGAAGAAGTGAGCAGCCTGAAAACAGTAAAACTGAGAACAGCGTGAGCGCACGCGCGTGTGTGTGAAAAGAGCAAGTGACACAACATGAAAATTTGCCATAGCAATTGTAAACCTTACAGTCTGTTCTCTAGAGCAAACAGTGCAGTAAATATGACAGGTAAAAAGTCACGAGACCTTAGACACTATGAAAGTCAAAACAGCAGAAACTTGAATTCATATTCACTAAGGCAAAGCTGGTTACAATGAATTTCAATAATATATTATAACATTAGGTTTTTGGTTGTTTCTTTTAGTATAATTCTATTTAAACCTTTAATTTTTTTCTGTGAATATTTGTTGTGTCCCTATTCTGTGTCAGGTCTGGGGATGGCCCGGCATATAACAAAGAATCTGCTTTCATGGAATTTCTTGATTATCTTTAAATGAAAAGACACCAAGAATATTTTATAACTGTTGCTTTTATACAATGAAATAAAATCATCTCTTTATTTCAAGTTTTAATTATTAACAGATTACTTTAACATTTTGTTTTCTATAGAGCTACCTAATTTAAATCTTTGACTTAAATTTGAAGTGCTCCCTGAGATTGAAAGTCTAAATAGCCTCTTTAAACATTTATATTAGCCTGGGATGATACATGTAAATGGAGATTATAAAGAGTAATTTTTATCATTTTCATTGTATAAGATTTTCTTTTTCTTCTATTTCAAATAAAACTTATTAAATAATTAATTTGAATAGGTAATATATGAACATTTTGCAATATTAAAAACATGCACAGAGGTGTGAATTATAAGAGTAAGCCTCCCCTATTTCTTGCCTGCCTAGATTCTTCTCCCTGGAGGCCTGGTGTATGGGTATCTTGTGTGTTTTTCAAAAGATATTCATTACTTAAACAAATATATATATGCACATATATATCTTTTTCAAACACAAGTTATTATATATTTTTCTGCACTCTTTCACTTAAAATATCTCTTTTCATTCCGTATCAGTGAGGAGAGAGCTCCTTTCAACAAGTACATAGGATTCCAGTGTATAAATGCACTGTACTGTATTTAGCCATTTCCTATCGATGGACATTTAGGTCCTTTCCAATTTTTCCAAATAACGCAGTCATGAATATCCTTGGACATGCATCACTTGGCAGATGTTCACATATATTGTAGGATACATTTCTGGATATGGAGTTTCTGGGTCAAATATGTGCACTTGTACTTATAATGTGTACTATTAAATTAATCTCAGTATGAATAGTACCAATTTACACTTAGTAATATGTAACTACTTTTTCCTCAAAACCTTGCCCAAAGAATATATTATTGAAGTTTTTGATTTTGTCAGTCTAATAGGTAGAAAATGATACCTCTTAGTAGTTTTAACTTGCACTTCTCTTATTATGAGTAAGATTGAGCATCTTTTCATATGTGAGAGTTAGTTACATTTCCTTTTGTATAAATCATCTGTTCACAATCATTACCTGCTTTTCTGTCAGGTTGTTGTTTGGTATTATTGACCAACATATAGAGTGAAATTTAGCCCTAGTCTAATGCAAGGTGTGTTGCAAATATTTGACTTGGCTTCTTTATCTTATAACCTGGCTATGGTGTTTCGTTTTTGTGCTGCAGAGTTTTTATGTAGCAGTTTAGTTTACGAAACTTTTATTTTACATTGTTTAGGTTTTGTGTTATATTTAAAAAGTCCTTCTTCCTTCAAAATGATACAAATAATTCTGTTTTTCTTCTTTTCATACTTGTGTGGCTTTTGTTTTCAGTATTTAAATATTTAAGATGTCTGGAATTTATTTTCACGTAAGGTATGATACTAGGACAAAGGGAACTGTATTGGTTAGGACTAAGTTCAGCTGAGAATAATAAATATGCATACAATAATGATGTATTACACCACACTGAGGTTTATCTCACTCCCAGGGACAGTAGGTCCAGAGCTTGTATAATATTCTACAATGTGAGAGATTCATGCTCTTTCTGCCTCATTGCTTCACAATGGCCTTCCATTTCCAAGGTCACTTTGCAGTCCAAGATGGCTCTTGGAGCTCCAGGCAGCATGGAATTCCAGCCAGCAGGGAGGTGTGGGAAACATGAAGGCAGGCCTATCCTTTCCCTTTAAGGACACTTCTCGGAAGCTGGTCGTACCAATTCTGAACACACACTATTGGCTAGTACTTAAATCACAAGGCCGCAGTGAGATGTATGGGAGTTAGGGAAATGAAGCCAGGCACTCGGCTAAAAATCAGTAAGTCTCTGACAGAGAAAGAAGGGGGACAAATGGGTGGCTCTGACCATCAGCATAAGTGCACTAGCCCCCACTTTTAAGCTTCTAAACTCATTTTTGTTCTGGTCCTATGGCTCTAGTCAATACTCACAGGTCTTTTTATTGGAGGTCTCTGTTCATTTCTTGGTTGGTTTGCTCTCTAACAGTATCTTCCAGAAAGATTCAGGGAAAAATGTATTCTTTGAGTTTTTTTAAAGTTCAAAAAATATTTTCTGTTATCTTTATATTGAAGGCTTGTTTGTTTGGAGATTTTATCCTTGGCTTACTTTTGCTTTTTTTGAATATTTTTCAGATATTTCCCAATTAGGTTTTTGTGTTGGATATTGCACAGGAGAAGCCTAAGTTGATCCTAACTTTTCTCTGTATAGATAGCTTGTTCTTTCCTGACTCATTGCTTATTAGGGGTGTCCAGCCTGCAACCCATGGGCTGTATGCAGTCCAGGATGGCTGTGAATGCGGCCCAACACAAAATTGTAAATTTACTTAAAACATTGAGTTTTTGTGTGTTATGCGTCGCAGTGTATTTACTGTATGGTTCAAGAACACTCTTTTTCTTCCAGTGTGGTGCGGAGATGCCAAAAGGTTGTACACCCCCAGGGAAGCATTCTTTATTTGAAATCTTTTCATTTAACTTGGATATGTTTGGGTGTTAAGTTATGTGTGTTAATTTTTCCAAGACCGAATGTATCTTTAAGTCTTTAGATTTAAGTCTTATTTGATTTAGTCTGTGTTTTTGACTTATAACTTTTTAAAAGATAAATTTCTTGGGGTGACATTGTTTAATAGGATCATATGAATTTCAAATATACATTTCTATGATACATCATCTGTATATTGCATGTGTGACTACAACCCAAAGTCAAATCATCTTCTGTCACCATGTATTTAATCCCCTTTCCCCTTAACTATCCCCTTCCTCTGGTAACCACCATACTGTTGTCTCGGTATATGAGTTTTTGTTTGTTTTTCTTATTTATTCATTTGCTGCTTTCAGTTTTATATCTCACATAGGAATGAATTCATATGGTTCTTAACTTTTTCTGTTTGACTTTTCACTGAGCACGATATTCTGGACTTTAAGCTCTTTAAAAATTTACTTTGTTTCTCTTATTTAGAGACACCAAACACTTATGGTGGGCCTCCCTTGGCTTTGCTATTAGTCATGTCCTCTCTACTCTTCATTTGCATTTTTTCACTTTTCTTCTTCCCATCTGTTTTACCCCTTACTGTGTTTCCAGAAGTGTCTTATTGTCTCAAAATGAGTCTTTATTCTGGCGGTGGTTTATTTTCTTTTTTACTTCTTTCCTAAGGTCTGCCAGGTCACTTTCTTCTCTTTCTGGTATCTTGCCAACTTTTCTGAACTCTAGTATCTTTTCTTTGAATTCTTATTTTATAAAAGTCTTTATTACTTATCTAATATATAATTTTGATGTCATAAAGTTGTAGTCATAATTTTCATGGGCTCTGTGGCTACATTTATCTGGTGTTTGAGTTCATGTGTGATTTTTCCTCCCGTTATTTTCTTCTTTTTTTTTTAATGCAGTGCCTTAGCATAGATCTGATGGCGGCTCATTTTAATTGCTGATAATGGCATGCCAGCCGTTTGTACTATGGAGGAGTCAGGGCTGTGTTTCTGAGTTGCAGGCTTGCAAAGAAGACATATCCGTGAGATGACTTGGGGGAGCTCCCTAACTAATGATGGTAGGCTTTGCACTTCAAAGGTGCCCACTTAGTTTGGAGAACTGTGCTTGGTTGGCTGGCTTTGGTTGAAATGTTTTCTCGAAGGCATTTTCTTCTTCCCATTTCTCTTTTTGGCCTTTGCGGAAACTGACAGTTAAAAAGCAGAACAGAGCAGTTACTAGAAATCAAGCCCTGGAGCCATAGTCCCAGAATTTGATTCCTGACCCTTTTGTTAACTAGCTGTGTGAATTTAGGCAACTTACCTACCTTATCTGTCCCCATTTCCCTCATCTGCAAATGAGTTGTAATAGTACTGATCTCATAGGGTTTGAGTATAAAACACATTACTACACGTAAGGTGCTTAGATAAGGGTCAGACAAAAAGGAAAACACCAACTTCGCTGCCATTTAAAAACTGGAACTATAGGATGAGTGATTTCTTTTCTACGTTATATTTGCACTCCCATTCCTTTTCCATGCTTCTTTCTGTTCTGCAGGGTTTGTAAAATATCTCAATTTTGGTTGAGAAGCAATTTGGACATTTTTCTTTAGCTTGTCTAGACTGACAACCTCCATTTGTGTTGCTAAGCAGTTCGTGGATGGTCATGAAGTTATTTCTAGAAGAGAGCAATCCACCCTCAAATGATTTTGCACCTCTTTAGAAGCTCATGGGTCTTTCTCTTTTTCTTATCTGCCCCCCCTCTTGGGTGTTTTCTTTATAATAGAGTGTACTTTCTCATTAACACAGGCACAAAATACAGTTAGTAGATTTAATAGTGAAAAAGGGCAACTGTTTTTTGTCTGAGTTTTCAAAATGAATTTTGAGAAAAATATTCTCTCACAAAATATGGGTATACAGCAAAAGGTGAAGAGTAGCAACCTTTCGGTGGTGGGAAGTTGGTATTTTAATTTAAATATGCTTGTCTCCCATTTTCTAATGTTCTACAGGGTGCATATGTGGAGTTTGTAAAAAGAATTATAATAAAGGAAAACTAAAGATCAGTTCAAATTTATGGGAGTTGTAACATTATTATTCTATTTAAATAAAAAAAATATGTAATTTTGAACCTGATCTTAAGAGAGGGAAACTTAGAAATTCTTCAGTCTGGAGACAGAATGCAGAATACAACAAAATTGACCTTTTAATAAATTCTCATGTTTTTCTCTTAAATTAGTTAAAATAGGTGGATGAAATAAAAATAAGTATTTTCATCATTTTATAACATTACCATAATAAAATTATTCCTGTATATTAGTATCAGCAATTCAAATATTCATATATTGGAACTTGGTCCTATTTGATAGTATGTATTTGAGAAGTTCCTGATAAATAATTTAATGTAAAGGGGAGTGGGCTTTGTAAGGACAGGCTTCATTCATTGTGGTGGTAAGAGGGATTATGACAGGGCCATGGGTGCCAGCCTTTATGTTTTGGATGGAAGTCTTCCGTAAAGGCAAAAGGAATCATTGGAAGTTGTTAATTAAAGGAGATTATATAATTAAAGGAAATAAAACACGCTTTTCTTTTGTAATTGTTTGATTTTGGTATCTCAAAAGTGAGCTGCCTCAGGAACATGGGCACACATTGAGCAGCACAATGTGTAAAACTATCTGAACAGTGAGTATTTCACTGGGCTTCGATAAACATAACCCTTAGAAAAAGTAACATTGTTTACGAACTATGATACAGCATCTCAAATCAAACTTACCACTTCTTCCAACAGCAGTGGTTGCCATTCTAAATGTGATCCGCTGCACTTGTCTGAGAGTATTAGGTTTCTGGGGAAAAGAATAAATTTTGGAGACAGATGATTATTTGAATATTAACTGTCATTTTACTAGTTCTATCATTTGGTGAAGTTAATCTCTGAGTTCTAGTTTCCTCTCTTTTAAAATGTGGAAGTACTGTTCATCTCACTTAACACAGTGCCTGTCATGTGTAAGTGCTAAATGAATTAAAAATAATTCCAAACCAAAAAAACCCAGCATCAAAGAAACTGAGGTGTAAGTTTTATAAATATGGGAAAATTAATCGAAGGAAGTTAACTCAGGGCCATTCTTTTGTTTTCCATGAACCAGAGACACTTGTGCTTAACACATTGCACGAAAATAGTTCTGTGCCTGTCTGCTTCTTCAGACTGAGGTTTTCAAGAGCAGGGAGAATAACTTTATTTTTATGTACTCATACCTAGGGCAGTTCCTGGCATATAACACATAATCAATATTTCCTAGAGTGAACTGAACTTGACTATGATTATCTATTTCTCATGACAAGCTGCTATGTTGTGTGTGAGAAAATGGCTGAACAAGTTCTCTCTCAATTCTGGTGTATATTTATGATTTTTTTTTAACTTAAAATAGTATGCGATGGACACAACATTCCACGGCAGGAAGGGGCCTGGGGAATACCTCAAAGAGAGATATGTTGTCTGAAACGGAGGGCTTTAAGGACAGACAAGCTGTGTATGAAGATGTTTTGGACTAAGAAAACAAAAATGGTGTAGAATGTGAATCTTAAATGGAAAAATTGCAATGATAGATCTTCTACTCCACCAATGTGCAATCAAGCTGTTCCTCACACAGGTAAGTCTTCTAGGTAAAAAACAGAAAGGATTTCTTTTCATTCTTCCTTCTAGGTGTGCTAGGTGCCAAGGACACAAAGGTGAGCATCTCAGGTTCTACCTGCCCCGTGAACTGGTCAAGTGTACAGTCAGGGTATGAAAATCTCTTACAATGTTCCGTTCTGTTTTTGCCAAAGTAACCTTTCAAGTTTTCCTTAAGAATAACTTTTTTATTCCCTTTTCCTTGCCCTAAACATCACTGTCCATCTGGCTCAGAAAAAGTGTCCCCTTTCCCACAAGCCCTGCCATCACAGTCCTGGTGCAATAGCCATATTGCAAAGATTATGATCAGTTGTTACCACGGTCATTTTTTCAGGATGGAGGGAATTATGGGTACACTTAATTTCTTTTCTATGTGCATGTCTGTCTCCTCCAAGTTCTATAAAATAAATGGGCCCTACTTTTGCAATTAAGCAAATTATTTTGAAAAAAAAGTCAATTTGCTCTGAGAAGTCCTGATTGTATTCTTTTGAACATTTAAACTGAAATACTCACGTTAACATTTTAACACAGAAAAGCTAAGTTCTCCCCCACCCCCGCCTCCAGAGACATTAACGTGTTACACCCACAGTTTTTTGGGAGATGAAACAAGATGGGAAGTTACCCAAGGCCTGGCACGGTTTATGCTCAGTAAGATCACCATTCCATCTGAGGGCCCTTCACAGTCCAGAATGTTGAGAGATGCAGGATTTACTCCAAATGCCACTTGAATTGTGGACTTTGACCCAGTAATCAGATTTCCTGACAGGGGCTGCTAGCTAGTTTTTGAGGAGCCAGTTGGTATTAATTAATATTACTATTTTCTTGTCAGCTGCTTTTGACACTTTATAAAATTCAGTAGCTAGCTAGCTCTTTCCCAATTCTTTTTACTGTGTTTGCATTAATTTAGTTTGGAATTGTTAGAACCATTGCCACATTTTCTCAGTGTGGGTGAATATATATATTTTGTCATCTCTTTTCAGTATAGTCTTTTTTTTCCTTGCGGTAAAATTGATATACATGATTACATATGTCAGGTGTACACTGTTGTAATTTGATTATTTGTATATACTACATTATGTTGTTCATCACTGTAAGTCTAGTTACCATCCATCATTGTTCAGTTGATCCCCTTCATCCATTCTGCCCTTCCTCCAGTTCACTGGTAACTGGTAAACAGGAGTGGTTGCTGGAGGCACTGGGTGGGCAAAATGGGTGAAGTGGGTCAAAAGGTACAAAATGCCAGCTATCCAATAACTAATTCCTACGGTTATAATAATGTCCAGCATGGTGGTTATATTTCATGCTGTCTTGTATATTTAAAAGTTGCTAAAGAGCAAATCTTAAAAGTTCTCATCACATGAAAAGAATTGTAATTACATGTGATAAATGTTAACTAGACTTATTGTGGTGATTATTTTGCAATATATACCAATACTGAATTATTATGTCGTATGCCTCAAACTAATATAATGTAGCATGTTAATGACATCCCAGTTGAAAAACAGAGTCTGGGGACACTGGCTAAAGGGAGATAGGGCTGTGAAGGTTGATGAAGAGTCCTTTGAGGAAAGCTAGCATTTGGGAATTATGGGAAATATTTGGGCATTTTCTTTTTATTAGGTAGGTCTAATCTCCAAAGCCACAACAGTAATTGAGAGGCTGCTTTTTGGGTCCAGGATGGAAGCAGTCACTAGTCACATGGGAATGCTAAATTTGAGTGGTCCGTTGAGAGGGGCGCTGACAGGGAATCAGCCGCACTCCACGTTCTCGGTGCACACTGACATGTCTGCAGGGCCTCAGTTTCCTTACCTGAGGAAGGCGGTAGCCAGAACAATCTCTCAAGGCTCCTCCTCTTGTAAATGTGTTTTTGGTGCTGAGGAACCCTCATTACTAAGAACGAGAGCTTCATCCATCCAGCGCACATGGAATTGGTTGTTAAAAGTTGTTTGTTCTTATTTCGGTTTCAGAAACGTGTAACACTGTATAGTTTTGGTGATATTTTCCTCTTCTCTAGGGCAGATATAGTATACAATGAAAATGAAACAAAGCCTGTGAATAGAAGTGAGAAGAGCTGGACAGTGAGTCAAGTGGCAGAATATCGAAGGCTTCTTGCCGACACAGATGGTCTGTGTAAACTGTTGTGGCAGGGAGCTCCTGCCAGACATCCCATGGAGTCCATTGCTAAATGTGGGATCAGTAAACTTTTTAAAAACAGACTGTGCATATAAAATTACTGAAAATACTGCAAGTGCAAAATCCTTTTGTTTCAGCAATATCTAATCCTCCCCTACTGCTTTATAAGTAATTTAGATTAAAATCTCAGCTTTGGTGTTGAGCAAAGTGACTCTCCCTTTAGCCAGTGACTCATTTGGAAAAGTTAAAGTTCTGATTGTGTGGTAGCCCTTGGTTCCAGAATATGTTTTATTTGACTCCATAATTTAAAAGAGAAGACAGAAATACTCTAAAGGACAATTAAGAAGTATAAAATTAATATCAGACACTGGAATATAATGAAAGGATATTATGTCACAGTGTGTGGTCTGAGTAAAAAGCATTAAAGTTGCACCAGCTGCTTAAGTGTAACAGTTAGTCTTATAATATAGGAAACAACCATAATTAGGGAAAGGTTATGTCAGGCAACCTTGCAGGTGGAAGCAGGAATTTTAGGGAACATGAAAAACATTTCAGTGTAAGAAATCCCAGCTGCAGATATTTGTAATTGAATACATGCTCTTTTTCCTTTGTATATAATAGTTAATATTTACAGTTTATGAATATTTTCACATGTGTTATCTAGTGTAATTGCTATACATTTCTTAAAAGGTATGTGGGACATTTTATTGCATTAATAGCCATACTTTCAAGATGAAAAATTGGGCTGCAGACCATCTAATGACTTGACTTGCCCAAGTTAACCGCAATGAGCAAGCAAGAATAACTAGTGCTCAAATCCTGTTTCTATTGAAAGAGCCTGTCTCATCAGCAGCATATAAAATTCCACAAAAGAGCATGTAGGAGTCCTCATTTTATCCTGAAATGAGTAGGAGACACTGGTACAATTTTGCCCTTTAGGTTCAAAATGTTTACTTTTGGCCCCTCTAGTTTCACTTCTACTTAAGTAAGTAGTCCATGCATTGATATTATTATGTCTATTCTCTGGGTAAATTTAATCTGAAGTGTGTAATAAATAAAATAAATTTGCCAAACATCTTGCCCAAGCTAATGGTAGTTTTAAATTCTAAATGTGTCAAAGGTGACGGATGTGTCTCCTTTATTCAGCTTGGCTAAAGGAGCTCCCTACACTTTTATAAGTAAATATGTAAAGAAAAATAAAATAGAATATAGAATGTTGGAAGATAGTTTTAGGTCATTGAGCCCAACCTCCTCTGCAGTGCAGAGATATGATCCACAGGTCTTTGGCAGGTATTTGTCTAGTTTACCATGTAAAAAAGTACATTATTTTTGGGCGGGACAGCAGTAATTGTTATTGACTTATTTTTCAAAGCAAACCCCACACTGTCTCTTAGTAAATTCCTTCCATTGGTGCTTGTTCCACTTGCTAGAGACCCTCAGAGTTAGTTTAACTTCTTGTTCTCATGAAACTCTTTTCTTGTGTGGTTCTGTATTCTCGCTCTAGACCTATTTAGTTGTTCCTTTAATGTAATTTGTTATAATGCTTTCCAGACCCTTCTACTTTCTGGTCCCCTGCCTTGGAAGAGTTTGTCAATGTGTCCCTTAAATGCAGAATCCAGAGTTGAACAGAATCACTTAGATGTAATCAGACCCAGCAGTGGCATTACTGACACTCTTGTTCTGGACACAATGATCTATTAATTTTGCTAAAGATCTCACCCGATATATCACACCTTGTCAGAAGGTTGGCTAGGAGCATTGCTGAGGTAAACAAAAGATGATAGATTTTTTTGCCCCACATGATTGCTATTTTGCAGATCTGCCGCGATTTGAGTCTCTAACCAGTTTTCATTTTGATCCTTAGTGTAGTACTTCATATTGATTTATATTAAATCTTATTATGCTAGTTTTGATCTATTATTTTAATGTTTTGAAGAATTTTTGATGTATTAAATAGCTTTCTCAAATTCGTATTCTTGGCAGATTTTGTAAGCATACTTTAAATGACTTTATTCAAGTTGATAAAATGTTTAAGAAGCAGAGTTGAGTATAATATTCTATAAAATGCAACTAGAAACTTTCTTCAATATTGACAAAAATCCATTAATATTCCGTGAGCTCATTTTTCAACCAAGTAGAAGACAGAATTATCAGACTATTCCCTTCCTGACTGTCTTCGGTCTTTGGTTTCTTGTACAATCCTTTATATAGCACAGATCCCTGATAAACTTTTGTTGAATATGATTTGGAAGTCTGTGTTTGTGACTTCTCAGCCTTCTGAGCCTTTGGTTCTCTGCAATCAAACAAAATCTCAGATATATGTGAGAGGGCAACTCATGTCACTCGTCCTTCAGAAAGTTTTCCTCTAGTATCTTCAAGGTACATTAAATCTTTATGTCCTATAGCTTAAGTTGCTTAGATCACACATCTGAGCATTAATTATGAGCTCCTCTGTGCTATTATCTAAATGTTTATGGGTGTAGGTATGTGTCTGCATAGCAATACCTATTTTTCTTTTTTTAATTTTTAAATTGTTAGTCTTTTTAAATCCTCACTCAAGGACATGCTTATTGATTTTAGAGATAGAGGAAGGGAGGGAGAGAGAGAGGGAAATAAACACTGATGTCAGAGAGAAGCCCAGATCAGTTGTCTCTCATATGTGCCCCCACTGGGGAATGAACCCACAACCTAGGCTTGTGCTACGACTAGGAATCAAACCAGTGACTTTTTAGCTTATGCGATTATGCTCCAACCAACTGAGCCACACTGGCCAGGTCTAACTATTTTTCTTTTCTTTTTTTCTGTGCAGTATTCTCTTCTTATTACAAAGCACTTGTGATGAGACTCCATTTTGATCACATATGATTGGTTCAAATTTAGTCACCTGACCCACCTGGAACAGCCAGGATCCTTCCTTGGGAATTTTGGAAAATGAGAAAGAGGTGGCTAGCTCTCTTTTGGAGACTAAGTTTGTAAAATGAAAAGCTTGGGAATTTTCCTTGGCTGCCTCCGTGGAAAGGTATGAACGAATCAGCTGAAGCGTGAGAGACAGGGACAGAGAGAGAGAGGGACAGAGAGGTGAGGCAGTCCTACAGAGAAAGTAGCCACTACAGTGGGAAAGTTCTGATGGGATTTAGTCCCTGGATCCGATGTTCCCAAGACCCAGCCACATTTCTGTGCTTGGCACCCATAGGATAGCATTTAGTAAATTCTCCTTTTTTAAACTACTTTGAATTTTGTTAATTCAATATTTAAGATAGGAATTTTAGAGTTGTTGATTGGCAACTCAAATAAATGAAGACAAGGTCTTCTTGTGGCTGAATTTTGTGCTGCATTAGTTATGATTCACATAGTAAGTTTTAAAAAAATTACAGCAGAGTGGAGAATTTTAAAAATTAGGAAAATTTTTACACACTGGATTCCTGGCTTTTCTTGAAAAGTCAGGAGATCTAGCAGCACTGGATTGACATTGCACCAGACAACAGAGGCTTCAGCAAGAGATCAGCTGTCTCCTTTAAAAGGGGAAGACACTGTTTTGTTTTAGTGTTCACCATCCCTTATTTACTAGAAGAAGAGGGTAACATCAGTTACCATTTCACATCACATACACACACATGTATGCACATATAAATACTTTTTCTTATCAGCAGCTTTCAGAATGAGAAAAAAAATTGAAACATGAAAGATTGACAAAACCATGTCTTTAAATTTCTTTGTCTTTACTCTTCTTATACTTGCTTTTCTTCCCTCACTTCTTGTACCTGCCTTGCACTCTGATGCCCATGAGGCTGAAGAGAAAGACACCTCAGTAGAATAAAGAAAAGGCAAGGCTTTCCTAGAGAAACGGCCAATGAAATTACCTGTGGCAGGGAATGGCAATGAATTTGCTAGAGAAATTGGTACTTACCATTCAGTTTAAACTTGTTTACCATTTTAATTGTCATCCATTATCCTCAGTCTTTAGTATATGTAGGTTATATGTAATAATCGTAGGTTAAAGGTATTTGGTGGGATAAAGGCAAAGGTAGCTCTGGCCTGGAACAGCATGAAGTAGGTAGAAGTTTCCAGCCAGCTGAGAGCAACGATTAGAAGCCAGGAGGCAGTGAGGAGGGCTGAATCAGACGTAGGCATGAGAAAACTCAATTTCCCAAAATATACTAAGAAATGGTAACAAGATTATTGTGAGGGCTGGGTGACACAACTAGGTAAAATCATTTTATCTGACATTAAATACAATTACTTGAGTTACTAAGGTGTGACTTTTACTGCTCTGTAATTTTGGTTTAATATTGTCTCTTGGGTTCTGCCCTCACTGTCAGTTAATCAAATACACACACACACGCATACACATGTATGGTATTCAGATTCCTGAGAAATATCTGATTGGCTGAATCAATCTCTATCTACAACAAAACATATTTAGTGGCTTAGTGGTCAGAGCTCTTTGCCCAGATCCTCATATACAAGTTGCAGGCCAGGGCTGCGGTTGGTGGCTATTGGATCAGATGTGGCCAAAGAGGTGGGTTGTCCTGGGCAAGTTTCCTGAGAATATAGTAAAATTTTAGTAGCATTATACCTCCCATTATTTTACTTAATTTTGTGAAATTTGCTATGTAAGGTCTTGTCCAACTTATATTAATTATTTTTTGGAAGTTAAATGAGGAGAGTACCATTAATAAGTTTTAAAAACCTAGAATAAATATTCTGGTATCTATTTTTAGCTTTCATAAACTCAAGCATGACTATCATACTTTCAAGATTATTATTACTTCACTTCACATTTCTTTAGTTTTTGTCAGAATGGCAACCAATATATTCACAATATACTTCATTCAAAGACTGAAAGACTAAAATCTTTTATGTCTAAGCAATTTCATATTTTATATACTTTACCTTCTTCATTTTATATAAGCATGTGAAAAGTTGTGAGAAAGAATCACTTATGTACTCTAATATTTAATTTCTAAACTAAGTATCTAGGAGGAAACTTTCAGGAACATTTTGTTTGAATAAGAATTAATCAGCCATGACATAAAAGCTTATTTTAGTTTTTTACAATGCTTTTAGTCCACTTAAAGTATGCTTGATCTGATCTTATAATTTCTGTTCATTAGAGTACTATCCAGAGAATATTGATTATGAATGAACAACCATTGAGCCATCTTTTAAAATTTTTGCTTCAAATGAGCAATGAAATATGAAGCAATTTTGTATTAACATTTCAGGCACTTCCTTGTTGCTGAAGCAGTTTTGCTTGTAACTGAAGTACATTTAGGTCTACATCACTTGCCTGCCTAGTGTTTATCCACAATATTAGGACTGCCTACTCACCAAGTGCAAAATGAAATATTTGAAAGTCAAGTTGAATGACAACATATACAAGGGAGAAAAACAACAACAAAAAAAACAGAATTATCTTCTAGAGGGCAGGCCCCTTGCAGTATGTCCACTAGGTAACTGCGTTCTAGGAACCCATCTGTATCAGTATTCAGCTGGTGGCATTTTGAGAGGCTGCATTAGGCTTCAATGACATTTTGTTGAAAGCTGTAGGTATTTGCCCATTTCATGATGGGGGGTTTACAAGCGCACCTGCCCACACTGCACTGAGTGTTCAGCAGTTTTTGACCAAAAATGGCATGACCGCCGTGCCCCACCCTCCCTATTCACCTGATCTCACCCCAAGTGACTTTTTTTGTTTGTTTCCCTGGATGAAAAAGGACACATTTTGCCAGTGTGGAAGACGTGAAACAAAAAATGGCAGAAGCACTAAAAGGTGTCAAAATTGATGAGTTCAAAAACTGTTTTGAGCAGTGAACAAAATGTGTCGATAGGTTTATTGCATCAAATGGAGAGTACTTTGAAGGTGACTGAAGTTTAAGCATGTAAGAATAAGTACACATTTTTAAAAATAAAAAAGTCTGTTTTTTTGGTCCCCCCTCATATTTCCAAGCTCAATGTGATGTTTGAAGCTGGTATGTGATATTCTCTACTGTTCCCTGAAATGCCAATGTAGCAACCAGCCGTGCTATCATGTGGCATCTATGTGATAGTTTTATTTTTCTAGTAAGCATGGGGAGACTGAACATGGGTAAACATTAATAATGTTAGACTTTCACTTTAGGAAGTACAGGTAAAATTTCTACCCAGGAAACTATGGAGCCGGGGCAGCTGCTAGGAAAAATATGCTGCATAAAACTTTAAAACCAAGTGTTCAGTGACACGATGAATGCTTTGTAAGTAACGAGTAAATTTTGAAAAGAAATGTAGACTTCCTGGGAGTTTGCCAATGTGGTGAAACAACAGAATGGAAGAAGAACGTCTCGGCAAGTTTCGGAAGGAGAGCGGGGAGTGGGGTCGTGGTGGGGATGGGGAGGTGTAGTTCAGTGTAGGTGTTCCTTGCTGGCTTCGATTTCTCCACAGATCTTGTCGTTGTTTTAGTTTATGTTCATTACATACCACTTGAGACAACTTCAACAGTTATTATGATCATGTATTAAATTTAGAAGTGTAATTTGAGGTAATAATATAAAAATGTTTACTTCTGTTTTAAAGATTTTTAAATAAAAGAAAAAGTCTGATCGTGGAAGTGGACTCTAGGCTGTTGAGAGTTTACAGAAAATAGTCAACTGCTTACATAAAGACAAAAAACCCCAGCAATATTATAGTAAGAAAGAAAAGACAATTAAAATTCCTGGATTCAGGGTACTCATTTTCAGAAAGAACCCCAGGAAAATAAGAATCATGCGTATATCCCCATCCTCCAGTCCATAAACTCTATTTGATGTTTTTCACGTGTTGGATTGGGGCTACTCAGTTTTGCTCACCAAATGCTTTATTGTACTCAGGTAAACTGACATGTTTCCTAGCTAACGGCTTGTGTTTGCTTTTTATTTGACTTTCATATATGTAAATATATTTTATATTTCACATTTGAGAGTAATGAGAAACTGCTTAAGAAGAGAAAGAAAGTCTGAAGCCGTGACACTTTTCGGGTACAAGGAACATACCTTATCCGCTGTTTTGCTCTCCGACATTTCCCTCTCCTCGATTACAATTACCTACAGTCTGAAATATTAAAATGAAAATTCCAGAAATAAAGAATTCATAAGTTTTAAATTGCACGCCATCTGCGCAGCACAATGAAATCTCGCGAGTCCTCCCACCACGCCCAGGTGACGTGACCCACCCCTTCGTCCAGGATCTTCACGCTGTTGACGCAGCCCTATCAACTGTCGCGGTATCGCGGCGCTTGTGTTCAGGTCACCCTTATTTTACTTACTAATGGCCCCAAAGCACAAGGCCGGTGATGCTGGCAGTTCGTACATGACAAAGAGAAGCTGTAAAGTCCTTCCTTCATTAAATAGGTGAGTGCAGGACAATAAGATACTTTGAGAGAGAGAGAGAGAGAGAGGCGCCACATTCACGTAATGTTTATTACAGTGTATTGTTATAATTGTTCTATTTTATTATTAGCTGTTGTTAATCTCTCACTGTGCCTAATTTTATAAATTGAACTTTATCACAGGTATGCTTATGTAGGAAAAGACAATATAGAGAGAGTTTGGTCTATCTCTGGTTTCAGGCATCCACTGGCATCGCTCAAATGTATGGCCCAAGGATAAGGAGGGACTATTTTACTTGTTAGAAAACCCGTCTGCATTCCTGAGCCAAACCTTGAAGATATCCTATCCAGAAAGATTACACTGAAGTATTTGAAAAAAAAATTCTAATATCAAAATTTGTAACTCAGTTAAATGCTGGCTTAAAAAAATTTTTTTTTAATGTAGTTAACCTATATGCTGCTTATTTTGCTCATTCTCCCTGTTTGTGTTTGTGCATTTTCTTTTCTTTATGAACTCTCTTCTCTTAGTTATTGAGTGATTATTTAGAATTTCATCTCCTACATTAAGACTTCAAGTTTTTAGCATAGTAATCCAGACACAAAATCATCCTTGGATAAATATTCAAAATCATGAATGATGGTAATTGTGTAATAAGCTCTAAAACAGAAATTGAGTTTTTCACATCTCAGTGATCCCTGAATTATATGTTCTGCTGCAAATGTCAACAACATGAAGTGAAGATTAAACTTTCAGTCTTGTAGGCCAGTGGACCCGGTTTCTGGTCTTTGCTATGCCTCTAGTGTAACTCATTGTACAGTCATTTTTAACCTCATTGGGCCTGTTACTTTATTAGTAATATAACAAGAACTGGTTTGGTGGCTCTCTGTATTCTTATGAAATTGTATGATTTTATTTAAGATTAATTTCTCTCTCAATAATCTTAGGTCTTTTTTGATCTCAAACATTTTTTTTTCCTTTTGGGGTGGATTTTTATTACTTTGGAGGGTAGGAGAAGTACAGTTGGACTATTTTGGGTACCTGGGGACTGGGAATGGGGATAAAGAAAAAGATGGAACCCACTGAGGATAAACTTTACTTGGTCCACAGTTTTGCTCAGGGCCCTATGTGAGTGATATCCATGGCAGAGAAACGTGAGGAAGTGGGATAATGGAACCACAGGAATGTTGAGGCGATTCTGCTTTTCTTTTATCATAATAACAACTTTTCTCACTACTCGCACTGTGCTGAACCAAACTGGAGCCAGAGGCAAAAGGAAAAATCAGTAATACTAACTCTACCTTCATTTAAACTTTTGATCTGTTGCTCATCATGTATAGTTTTGCATTAACTTATATATTTTTTAAAAAGCAATAAGATACTATTTATCTTGATTGGTTACTGAGCTATTTTGGAACCCATTAAATTTATCACTCAAGGAGAGTAACCTCACTTGCTTTATCCTCTGTAAAAACATTTTTGTGATTCCCACCTGCCTCTTCATTAGGTTGGTAGTTTGAGGCTATTCATGGGGAATGAGCCCTCTAGCAGGTTCTTACTCTGAGGGCTTCAAACACCAATCAACTCGAAACCCCTCTGCCTGGGGCCCATAATGGGCCAACAAGATGAATGGAGTGCCATTTTCAAAAATGCCATCTTTTGGTTGTAATCATGTGAAGTTCACATTCCTAGTAACCATTAAAGTGTATACTTAGTGGAATTATTCCTGAAATTTTAAAGGAAAAGATTAATGCAGAAGAAATTCTTTCTATGGGCAAAGCAAAACCACACCACTAAATGAGACAATCAATCTGCCAGAAGCAGGAAGAGCAGCCTGCAGTTGCTCTGGTAAATGACATGGGAAAACTTGTTAAATAAAGGAGGAAAAAGACTGGACAGAGTAACCACAATCTGATGGGGTGGAAGGATCTGGGTATTTAGGGGAGCAGAGAACAACTTGCAGGGTATATGTAAGGTGACTAATAACAGACCTTGGACATGTTTCCTTCTATCCAACCAAAATAATGCTTTTCCACAACCCTAGCATGGAAAATGGAAATAATAGGGGCTAGTGAACCAAAAGGAGAAATATGTACTTAATTACACATCTGTGTAATAGGAAAAAATAAAATAAAACCAAGTGTTAAAATGAGGACCATTTTACAGTTCATTTGTAAGAGTCAGTGGGACAGAGTGACAAGATGAAAGATTACACAGGCTTTCCCCTTGAGGTACCAGCCAGTACCTTATTCTTTCCTTCTCTTTCGGGCTATTCTGAGGCTTTAGAAAACATTACTTAAAAATAGGAAAAAAAACTGCTGGTGGGAATGTAAATGGTGCAGCCACTATGGAAAACACTTTGGTGGTCCCACAGAAATTATACAGAATTACCATATGACCAAGCAATTCTACTTCTAGGTAGAAATCCAAATGAACTGAACACAGTGACTCAAACAGATGCGTGTACACCAATGTTTATTGCAGCATTATTCGCAATGGCCAAAAAAAAAAAAAGCAAAAAAAAAAGCAGAAACAACTCAAATGTCCATCATCAGATGAAATGATAATCAAAATGTAGTATATTTATATAATAGATTATTATTCAGCCATAAAAAGGAATGAAGTTCTGATGCACACTACAACATGGTTGAACCTTAAAAAATTATAGTAAATGAAATAAGGTACATACCAAAGGACAAATATTGTATGATTCCACTTGTGTGAAATATACAGGCTGGGGAAAAGGTAGGTTTACAGTTGTTCATATGAACAATAATACAATAATTAATAAATAATAATACAAGAATGAACCGTTTCATGTACTCACAACTGTAAACCTACTTCTGCCTCTCCCTGTGTAGAGTTGGCAAAGTCACAAACAAGGTAGAGTAGAGGCTACCAGAGGTTGCGGAAGGGAAAATGGGGAGTTGTTGCTTAATGAGTACAGTTTCCAGTTAGGCTGTTGAAAAAGTTTTGGATATAGATGATTGTACATTGTGTATTGCAATTACTGCCATTGAATTATACACTTATGAATGATTAAAATGACAAATTTTGTATATTATTACAATAAAAAGAAAAAATAAAAAGAATAAAACAAAAAAGGAAAAACAGAAAAGCATAGATTTGTGCAAAATATAACATTTCTGTATATTATTCAACCTAAACCAATTCCTGCATTTGGTAGCCATATTGTTAATTGGATTTGGCCAACTCAACCCAGTGTTAGGGAACAGAAGACCAACCTTCTACAGGAAAACATTTTCAAGAGTAAAAGAGATTCTAAAGATATAAAACATTACCCAAACTATTAAACAGATACTTAGTATGGGTTAAAGCCCACATTGCCCATTTTCATTTCCCAAAGCTCTTCAATTAGGGCTAGATTATACCCTGACTACACCTGCTGTTCTTCCTGCAGCTAATCAATAGCATCAGCTCCTAGGAAGCGAGGGGGTGACCCCTGACATCCCTCCCACAAGGGCTCAAATGTTTTCAGACAGTTTTTATTCCTGGTGGTAGTGGTCAGGGGGCTGAGGCTGGGGAAATATGGTACTTCACAGCTCTTTCAAATTAAAAATAGCTGGTGTCTTTGAACACCCAGTTTTGAAAAATTTGTGACTCTAACTGTCTGAATACATTACAGTGTGGAATTTAAAGCGCTTTTGCTATGGGTTTTCTGTGTGGCAGTTTATGCTTTTTTAAAAATCTAATTTAAATTTAATACACATTTATAGGCAATGAGAATATGCGAGTGCTACATAGGAAACTCTGCTTATCTTTTCATTAAATCCAGGTTCTCCATATTGACCATTTGTTAACCTTCTAGAAGTATTATAAATATTTAAAAGTATTATAGCTTCATTAAAAATAGCTATTTTCCTATTTCAGAGTAGACTTTCCAGCTGGTAGCCTGCCTGGGTTTCCCTGCATCCTCAGCTGCTACAGGCCGAGGTGCCATCCATCACGTTTGCTCGACTATTTCACTCAGATTTGGAGGCCTAAGGGAGAGCTGTACCTTTCCTCTGGTGTTGGAAAATTCTGTTCCTGTTGAACCATAATTTCATAATTTTCTTTTCAAAATTTTCCTTGTTATTTTTAGCTTTTTGCCAAGTTCCTGTGCGCCCCCCCCTCCCCCCCGCCCTTTGACTGCTTCATGCTCTTGATGCTCAGAAAGGGTAAGGGAGATTTTACCACTCAGTGAGTCATTCATGTGCTACAGGTACAGGGTCCCTGCCCCTAGTGTGAGAACATGCTGGTTGTTGTGTAGGTGAATGTGTAAGTACCTGTGTATGTGTGTAGACATGCATCTGTATTCACTTCTTATGATGAACCAGAGCCAGAAAAAACAAAAGTGGGGTGGTCTTTTTGAGGCAGGTGCCACCTGAAACCAAGCGACTGTATGTATAGTGCTGACATCTATACTTGCATATAAATAATGACCTAATAATGCACCTTTTATAAAGACATTTAATTTTGGATACCTTTGAAAGTGTCATAAACAGATGTGTTAATCTCTAGAGTTGTCATTTTCAGAAGTTTGAAGTGTTTTATTGTTTCGAATGCCTTAGAACTCTCCCTTTCGGTGGATGTTTGGTTGGGTCTGGAGTTGATAACATTTCTCCATGTCTAACATAACCGGGTGTAACTTCCAGGGGCCTTTAGAAATGGCTCTGTGTGTGCATTGGCTTCGACAGCTCAATCAGTTACTAGAGATGTGCCTCAAGAATGGGGCTGCCGATGCTGAAGGCCCAAATAATTTCACTTCTAAGTGGCGCTTTATGGCCAAAGAGAGCTGTTGTTAAAGGAATGAATCCATGAGATGATATGTAAAACCATCTGTCTGGTTTCACCGGAGCGAGAGTGTGCAGTGAAGAAGCCTCCCTTATTCTATCACTGAAATGAGATTTTCGGCATGAAGAGGAGAGAGTGCTGAAACACAAGTAGCTGAAAGCAGAATTCTGAAGAACGTTGTAGGTTGCCAAGAGTCATTGGGGAAGGGGGCCAAGTAAACCTGCTCTCTCTGGAACCTGAAGGTCTCTCCTGTGAATTTCTGCATGGCCTCCAAACTCCCCTTTTCTTGTCAGCTAGCCCCCTGCTCTGACAGCTGGTGCTTATAATGTCCTTTGATTTTGTCAGCCTATCATCCATTCCCGCTTCTAACAGAACTTAACTTTTTCTCTCTATGAATGACCCCTGCCTTGTTGAACTCAGTCTCAGTGTGACTGCCAGGCAAGGTGCCCATTAAACCCCTGTCTGAAGGATGACTGCAAACTCAAGGCTGGATTCTTTCTCCCTGATTTGAATTTTGTCCTGAGTGACACAGGACAAACAAGTTGGACTGGAACATAGTCTTCATGATAAGGGGGTTGGTCGTCATGGTGGTCGTCGGTGGTTGTGAATTGTCTGTCTGTTCCTAAATTCCTAGAGCTGCCTGGATTTTAGTTTTTTTCGAAAAATCTTTTTTTCCCTTGCCTTTTAAAAAATTTTAGCACTAACCTCTGTCATGGTAAAATATTCCATTCCCCTCCGCCCCCTTAAGCTCCCTAGAATCTGTTTCTGTTGTTCACCACTGACAAAATCTAGGTGATACAGGCTCTTTTCCTCAGTCTCATGCCCAGTGGGGGCAGCTCTTCCTCAGCCCGGGCTCAGCTTGGCAAGGAGGGGCTGGGAGGAACCCTGTCAGGGTTTCCTCGGGGTTGTCACCAATTTCTGCTCTGCTTCACGATGAAATTTAGCCTTCTTGCTTTTTGACTCTTAGGTTACAGAGGGTTGATGAAATCCCATGCTCAGGGCCCTTTGCCCACTTTCCTTTATTCTTAGTCTATGGCATCAGGATGCTGTGTGCTCTACCCCAGTCTCAGCTGGGAAACCGCCCCCATTGCAATTTGAATGTGTTTGTGCCGCCGTGACCTGCCTGGTTTCTTGAAGAGAGCAAGGGTGGGGTCCCACAGAGAGATGCCATCTCACCTATGCACACACACACCCCTCAGTGCTTCTCTTCTCTTTGCCACTCTGCCCTAGAAAGGGAAGAGTTGAGCCCATTCCTCAGATAAAAGACATACTAGAGAATGGAGAAACACCAGCAATTAGTGTTGAATACACACATACTATTGGGTTGGCCAAAAAGTCCATTAATTTTTTTCTGTATGATGGCTCTAGTAGTGCTTCGTTGTCTTTAACTTCTTTCAAAACAGTTTTGTTAGATTGTATTATGACAGCTGTCATGACAGCATGCATTTAAACAAAAACTTATGGAAATTGGTGAATATTTGTGCAGCCATTTTAATGTTGAAGATGAGAGAAAATTTGCATTTTTGGCATGTTATGCTTTATTATTTCAAGAAAGGTAAAAATACAGTTGAAATGCAAAAAAAAAAAAGATTTGTGCAGTGTATGGAGAAGGTGCAGTGACTGATTGAATATGTCATAAGTGGTTTATGAAGTTTCCTGGTGCTATTGACATGTTGGCCAAATAATTCTTTGCTGTGGGGCTGTCTTATGCAGTGGAAAATGTTTATCAACACCCCTGGCCTCTACCCATTAGAAGCCAATAGCAGGAGATAGCCAACATACTCAAAATATCCAAATCAGAGTTATTGGTGAAAATGAAAAATGTGTCTTCTATTTTACAGAAAAAATGTTATGGACTTTTTGGCCAAGCCAGTACTTATTTTGGGAATACTCACACTTTCAGCATACAAACTCCTCAGAATTACATATGTGTTTTTTGTTTAGTGTAATTTCAACAATCATGTAATGTTATAAACACCAATAGAATATTTGTGCTTTCATGGAAGTAAGGTCCTGTTCTTATGCAAATATTAATGAAGTAGCTAAGAAAACACAAGGAAGCAACAAAGAAAATATGACTCGTGGGCAGATGGTTTCTAAAATTATACATTTTTCTGTGAAGCATTAGTTGTTTTAAAAGCATTAATGCTGATCTTTCTTTCAGAATGTGGGTGTATAATTTAAGGTAAAACACTTCCATTGCATAATACAAAGTTTACTTTGCCAAGTACTTAATTTATAATGACTTCTTTTCTCTCAAAATAGTTCCTCAAACAGTTTTTAGCTCCTGTTTTCTCTATCCCATTACCGTAATTCATTTTTAGATCACAATGGAACGCTGATGTTTAAAAGTCAATTTGATGTCCAAGCTGATCTCTGAATTGATTTCCACTCTCAACTGGTCAGTCCATCTGGCTGCTCACCCACACGATCGGTCACTAGGGAGGGCTGGCCTTACCAGGCTGCATGGAGCCGCGGATGCCATGGAGAAAACGGTCCTTCCCTCGCTGTCCTAAGTGTTTCCCCTAAAAGTAATTCCTTGATGGAAAATCACTCCTTCCTGTGCCAGAGTTGTTTTTCATGTGGAGGTCTGTGAGCTGGACTTCTTTGTTAGAGCTTCCATTTTTTTATTGTTTACATATAGAACATTAATTTCTCTTCCCTATGTGCCCTCTCTTAAAATATTAGTTTGGTTTTTGATTATTTTCTTAATTTAGTAAATGTACCCCCTCATGACAGAGCTCCTCTCACTCGCCCTTAGATTTCAACTGCACAGTTTGAAGCCTATGGTCTTTATTTTAGCGCTGAGGCCACGAGACTCGTGAATCTCGAATTGCCTCTAGTTTTGCTGTCAAAGGTTGATAATGGTCTTTAAAGAAGAGTTATTCATCTCCGTGTGTGTGTGTGTAATTTTATTCTGTTGGCTTCAATTTAGGTCTAGACTATGCCGTCCCCACTTTTACTTAAAATCACCCCTTTTTTGATGAGAATACCATACGGCACAGGGTAGGAAGTCTGCTGAAGTTGGGGCATTGCGTCTATCTCTTCCTCCTCCTCCACCAGGTTTTTATTCTGTCATGTTACAAAATTAGGTGAGTCTGATGAGACCCATTCCTTACAGATCATGCATTCTAATGCCTTTGAAGTGTTTGAGAATTTATTGTGTAATGACCACTTTTGACAGTTTTCTAGCAATGCTCATAGATTTGACATATTCAGAATATTTCCTTTTTCAAATATTACTACTCTATTTACTCTCTCCCTGCTTTTTAAAAATGGAAAATATTACAAATATATAGAAAAACATAAAGATTACTATAACAAAAATATTATTCCGTTTTAACCACATAACAATTTTAAAATCCATTCTTCTGTTGATAGGCCTGTGGGTAATTTCAATATTTTGCTATCATAAATATCAGTACAAAAAACATTGCATAAAGAGGTCTTTGGCTACTCTCTGTAACAGTTTCTCTATGGTGTGTGCCTAGGAGTAGAATTGCTGAGAAGAAAAAAATGATTTATTCAATTTTACTAGATATTACCAATTTTTTTCTTTAAGGCTTGGAAATTTATAATTCTATCAGCAGTTTATGAGAGTTCCTTGCTCCATATTCTTGCCAACACCTGGTACTGTCACACTTTAAATTTATTGCTAACCTGATGGGTGTGAAATGATCTCACACTGTGGTTTTGATTTACATTTTCCAGATTATTGGTTAGGATGAACATCTTTTCATTTGTTCATTAGTCATTCATCTTTTTTCCTCTTTGACTTGTCTCTTCATATCCTTTGGTCATTTTTTCTGTCAAGCTTCCTTTTCTCCACTTCTTGTTTCGGAGTTCTTGGTAAATTCTGGATACCATCCATTGGTGGCTCTATTTATTGTATCTATTTTGGTCTATACCTTGCTTTTTCATGTTTAGGTGTCCTTTGTTGTACTCCAGCTTTACATTTAAATGTAGTCAGTAGTATAAGTATTTTCTTTACTGTTTGTACTTTTGGTGCCCTGTTTCAGAAATATATATTTTTTAGCCCTTATTGGTGTGGCTCAACTGGTTGGGTGCTGTCTCACAAACAAAAAGGTTGCTGGTTCATTCCTGGTCGGGGCACATGCCTGGATTATGGGTTCCGTCCCTGGTCAGGGTTCATACAGGAGGCAACTGATTGATGTTTTTCTCTCACATCGATGTTTTTCTCCTCCTCTTTCTCCCTCCTTCCCCTCTCTCTAAAAATCATAAAATCTTTAAAATGAGAAATATATTTTAAAAATTATATTTTATTGATTATGCTATTACAGTTGTCCCAGTTTTCCCCCCTTCGTCCACCTCTACCCAGCACCCCTCACTCCCTCAGGCAATCCCTACACTATTGTTCAAGTCCATGGGTCATGTGTATAAGTTCTTTGGCTACTCCATTTCCTGTATCATACTCTATATCCCCATGGCTATTCTGTGACTACCTATTTGTACTTCTTAATCCCTTCACTCTTCACCCATTCTCCCACACCCCCCTCCCATCTGGCAACCATCAAAATGTTCTCAGTATCCATGATTCTCTCTGTTCTTCTTGTTTGCTTAGTTTTTTTTTTTAGATTGAATTGTTGACAGGTATGTATTTATTGATATTTTATTGTTCATAGTTTTGATTTTCTTTTTCTTAAATAAGTCCCTTTACCATTTCATATAGTAATGGTTTGTTGATGATGAAATCCTTTAGTTTTTTTCTTGTCTGGGAAGCTCTTTATCTGTCCTTCAATTCTAAATGATATCTTTGCTGAGTATAGCAATCTTGGTTGTAGGTCCCTGCTTCTCATGACTTTGGATATTTCTTTCCAATCCCTTCTAGCCTGCAAAGTTTCTTTTAAGAAATCAGGTGACAGTCTTATGGAAACTCCCCTGTAGGTAACTAACTGCTTTACTCTTGCTGCTTTTAAAATTCTCTCTTTATATTTAACCTTTGGCATTTTAATTATGATATGTCTTAGGAGTGGGCCTCTTTGTACCCATCTTGTTTGGGACTCTCTGTGCTTCCTGGACTTACATATCTATTTCCTTCACCAAATTAAAGAAGTTTTCCCTCATTATTTTTTCAAATAGATTTCCAATTTCTCGCTCTTTCTCTTCTCCTTCTGGCACCCCTATGGTGCGAATATCAAACCTCTTAAAGTCATACCAGAGGCTGCTTACACTATCTTTGTTTTTTCAGATTCTTTTTTCTTCTTGTTCTGATTGTCTGTTTCTTTAATTTTGTAGTTGTAAGACTTCCATTCATCTTGATATCCGACAGTTCTGAGTGATGATTCTTCTATATTTTAGTCGTAATTTTGATGTGGTTGTGTGAGGAGATGAACTGTGTTTACTTATGCCTCTGTCTTGGCTGGAAGCCTCTCCAAGAAATATTTTTCTAATCTGCAAACATAAAGGTTGTCACCCTTTCTTATAAATAAATTAAATTTTTATTTTTTAATTTTTTTGTCCTTTAAAACCACAAAAAACTTTTGTATATGGTAGCTCAATTTATTTATTTTTCACATGTTTAAACAATTATCTGTCCCACAGCCATTTACTGAATAGGCTTTTTCTGAGTTCTTTTCCATTGAGCTAATTTGCCAAGATCCCATTGTATTAATTATTAGAGTTTAGTAATGTGTTGCTTTCTTAATAACTTTCAAGTTACCCCAGCTTGATTTTTTGTTTCTAAAACCTTCTCAGCTCTTATTGTTCCATTGCTTTCCTAAATAAATTTTAGATCAGTTTTTCAAGGTCCACAGATATCTCTTTTGGAACTTCAACTTATGAATTTGAGGAAAATGAAAATCTCCACAGTTTGATTCTTTCTACCTACCAACATGATATATTTCCTCTTTTATTTTTGCCATCCTTTTCTACCTTTCAGGAATGTTATGTATGTTTGCTCCATATAAATGCAACTCAATTAAAAAGTTATGTCTATGTATCTTTGGTTTTTGTTACTGTTATAAATGAGATTTTTAAAAAATTACATTTTCTGTCTGTTGCAGGTATGTGGAATGCTGTTGATTTTATATGTAGCTCTTTTTTTTCACCTTGCAATTCTGCTGAACTTTATTATTATTTGTCTATAGGTTCTTTTAGAGTTCTATAGGCTGAAAATAATGTTATTTACAAAGTAATGGCACTTAATGCTCACTCCCTTGCAATCCTTCAATCTTTTGTTTTATTTTATTTTACTGCATTGTTGTGACTTCCAGGACATGACTGAATAGAACCAGTGATAGTAATGTCCTTGCCTGATGTTTGACTTTTAAGGGACTGCTTCATACTTCTCGTTAGTAGGTATAATATTCATTGAGTTTTTGATATGTATCCTTTTTAGGTTAATGAAGTTTTTTTCCTAGTGCTATTTTGCTAAGAGTTTTTTTAAAAAAATTTTGGTTTTGGTCAGATAAATGTTATCTGATGCTTTTCCCCTCCTTATCTATGAGGTGATTATATAATTTTTTTCTCTCTTTTAAAAATTTTTCTCTTTTAATCTATTAATGTGGTCAAAATCATAAAAATATTTTTATTACACTTAATTATTCTTGCATTGCTTTTATAAATACAACATGGCTTTTTTTTTTAACACACTGCTGGATTTGGATTGATATTTTGTTTATGATTTTGTGTCCATGGTCATAAATGAGATTACTTTATAATGTCCTATTTTAAAATATTTTGGTTTTTGTATCAAGGGTATTGTTAACTTCATTAAATGAGTTGGGCGCCACAACATCATGTACTTTTTAAAGTAATGAAACAATTTGTATAATATTAGACTGTTTTCTAAATGTTTGGTGGAAACTACCTCTCCCTTGTAAATGTATGTGAGCCTAGGGTTGTACTTTTTGTGATTGAACATAACCTTTTAATAGCTGTTGTTACATTTATTGATGTCCCTTTATTTACATTTACATGTTACAGAGAATGATTTGTTTATGTGCATACAAAAATGCATGAATCTCTATGATGTAACTCTAACATGCATATATAAAACGTGCAATACCACACCAATTATTTATGGCAATTATCTAATTCAGAGGCATACTTTTAAATTCTGAGCCCCTATGTAAATCCTGAACACTTTAGCTTTTGGAATTTTTTTGTATTTCAAATGTATAAGTTTGAATATATTGGTGGAGTGATAGCAACAGCTAGTATTTATTTGGTATGTATTCTATGTCAGGAAGTTTGTCTATGTTTTACATTTAATGCTTATAATAATTCTGTGAAAGATGGCTTTCCTGTTAGACATGAGTAAGCCTAGGGGCTAGATAACTTCTGCCAAATCTCATGGGTAGTGAGTGGCAGATTTGAGATTTAAACTAAATGTGTCGGAAGGAAAGCTGGTATTCTTTTCATAACATCTTACTGGGAAATGGATGACAAAGACAGAATCAATTTTGATAATAAGTAACAAATTTTATTGCTGTTATTTTTTGAAACTGAGGTGAATGATATAGACCTCTAGGAAAACTGACTGTGATGAATATATATATTTCTAGGGTTTCCTATCCTGTCAAATAGCCTATGCATTTCACAACTCCAGGGGGTACCATTTATATGGGCCCCAAAAGGAATGGTGCCTGTCTGGGCTTATGCAATATGATGGCTGTTACTAATGGAGATAGGTGCTTGCAGTGGAAGGTCTGGAAGAAACAAAGACACCATTCCAATGGAGATGTACTTACTTTGCAATTAGTAAGAGGTTAACCACATTGTTGGGCTGAGTTTTGGGGTTCCTATCAGTATATGTAATGGGGCTTCTTAAGATTGTATTTTACAAAACTTGTGCTTGATATTTGCTGTTCTCAGTTTATTAGTTCATGAAAATAGGAGACTTATGTTTTGGATGAGAGCAGTTCATTAATCTTTTTTTTTTTTTTAGTTGGGCATTTGCTGTAATAGTAAAGAAGGAAGTTTCATGAGGCTTGATGATTTGATCATGAAAGAATTCTTGCAATGCAAAGTAAAAAGGAAGCGAGTGTGTTTTACTAAAGGAGTCCAGACTTTGTTTCTCATTTAATCATTTTTTCTTAATAAAAGGCAACTGGGAGTTTTTAGTAACTATGAATCAGTGATAAATATAGCAAACGTGACAATTTAGTCATGATGCTAGATTCGGAAATAGTGAGTAGACTAATTTTATAATATTTTATAGGCACTAGAATTAATGTAAGTTTTTTCCTGAGAGTTTATTTCTGGCCCATATTATCCCATTATATTTTTATGTTTTGAATGCAGAACTTCTGTAATATTTTTTATTTCCCCGACACATCCATTCTTCTGTGCTTATTTCTTCAATTTCCAGTACAATTTTATATTCTTTACCCAAGATATATTTTTTCCCTCTAAGTCCTTTCTTCACAGCCGTATCCGTTCTCCCGGCTGGCTGTCAGTTCTTTTCCTTCTCTCAAAGTCATTTCAGTCATTGTTCTTTATGCCTCTCTGAGGAATAAAAAAGGGCTGGTCTCTGAGCTATTTCTCTATGAAGCAAGGAGAATGCAGAATGTGCTAGAAATCACTTTAATTTAGTGGACTCCCCCCAAAAGTGAATTCAGTTTTCCTTCCTATTTCCATTAAAAAATTTATTTACCTTGTCATTTAAACTTTATAATAGATTAAAAAACTTTCCAATATTTAAAATGACACAAACACTGGCCCTTTTCTTTATGGGCTCACCTTTGGGCAATCTAGTATAAAAATAACGTTTCTCTATTTGTGGTAGAATCTTTGACTTTTCAAAATAAATGTGCTAATGCAGTGTTTCTAAGTGAAGAAAAGCTTTAAGTTAACTTTTTTTTTCCTCTTAAACTTTTAAAAAGTACCGCATTATTCCCAGGGAAGATCTTGAAATCGTTTTTAAGTATTACTCACATATGCACACATACCAATGGCCCCCAACTTGCACCTCCCCAAAGTTAAAATGTTGGCTCGTTGACTAAGATATATGTTCTGTTAAAGCCTATTCAGTCCTGGTGTCACTACTCTGTCACCATGTCTAGCATCCATTTATGTTTCTTAACAGTGCATTCTGAGATCTGGTAGTTATGATGGTTATGGAGGTGGGGCAGAGAGGCCTGTCAGTGACATCCTCTTACGGAATGACCCTGGACCCCAGTGTGAGGGGAGAGTGGTGAAGAGAGGCTAGAGTCAAAATCTGAGTTAGTCACAATTACCTACGTATAACTGTGAGGTGATTTTACTTATTTACACAGTCTATAAAACATCATATATCTTGGGGAAATAGGATAATCTGAAAACAAACAAAGCCACATGGGAACCTCTAGTTGCAGTGGAAAAAGTAGAACAGAGTATAACATAGATCAAGGGGTCTCAGAAGTACCATGAACAAATACCTAACCATATAACAAAATTGAACAAAAATGTAATTAGGGTTCCCTGAGTAAAATATTTTCAACATTGACCACAAACAAACCTTTAATTTCTCTTTCTGGCCAAATTTATTATAACATTGGGCTAAAGAACACAAATTTTTACTACCTTAGTCCTGAAGAAATCTGAGAGGGGAAAGAATGAGTGCAATATTAATCAGCCTTCTCCAGCCTCCATCCTGCCTTTTCTCTAGGTCTGTCTGACCCAGGTCTTCTTGTGGGGTCTAAAGGACGTTTGTATCTAGATTTGGAGTCATTATTTTAACCTCTGGAATTTCATCTCTCCACTGCTTTTTTTCCTCCCCCTCCCCTCTTGGCATTTCTGCTGTATTTATTTTAATTAATTAATTTATTTTTATTTATTTCTCAAATTTGGTGACCTGGATATAATTTTATTAGATTTCTCCATTTTTATGTCATACATTGGAATTAGGGCTTTGTGAACTTAACACACAGCTATACACAAAACTTGATGCAAGTCTTATTTTATTTTATTTTTTCTGGGGAATACAGGACCTCATTTGTAGCTGAATTTTTCAAAATAATTATAACAATAGTGCCTCCGTGGAGCTGGCTTTGGTATACAAGGAGGGTTTAGCCTTGATCTCAGTGTAAATTCTCTATTTCCAAATTCAGTTTGCCCTGCATCTGTGAGTTAGCATCGCAGAGAGCCGGCATGCTTCTTGGAATCCCAGGAAACTCCAAGGATCCGGACAATAGACATTTATTGATTTTGAGTCAAGGACTCTAGTATTAATGTGATTCAGTTGCTTTTCATGTCTGCTCCATTCTTCTCACCCTATTGGCTGTGTTCTCCCTCCATTCTATATTTATCTTTTCTCTACCTTCTGCCTTCTGCTTACTCATAATTTTGGTTTACTCATAAATTTGGCTGTCACAGTTTCTTCCATTCTATATATTTCCATAAACCTTCACTGGCTTTCTCTGACAGCTGTAATATTCCTTTTTTTTTTTTTCAAGTTTAAATTCCCTTAGAGAATGATTTTTTTTTTCATGTCAAAGCACATTATGTACTGCTTGCTAGACTGTGGATTGACTTCTTGTGAGTTGAATGATCACTTTGGTCCAGTCAGCAAGTGCTGCCCTAGGTTTGAAACGTAGCTGCCTTGGGCCTTGCCGAGGCCGCAGGCATGCGCAGTCTCCATGGGGAGGGTCTGCTGGCACGGCCGGCACCGTCATTTCCAGACTGTGGTGCTACAGAATCTCCAGATTCTTCCTTCTGTGTAATCCAGTGGTCACTGCTTTCATTACAGTGACCTTGAGGCATAAGATTCTGCAGCTCCTCAACATCTAGAAAACACATTTATGTTCAGTGGAGTGTGGGCGTTAAGTTTATTTTGACTGTATTTTAATAATTTCTTTATGTTTTTATGTAGTAAGTCTTAATTACCCCAAACTATTTCCATTAATTAGGACACACCAATTCTCAACAAAAAACAATTATTTCTATATTGAGAAATCTTGGAGTTTTAGAAAAAAGTTCATTTCCTCCTTGGCTATGAAATAACAGATGACAAAAAGCTGTGGTAAATTACCCCTTATGGATCTTTACTGTGTATTTTTTTTTTTCCCTTCAAGTTGCTAGTTAGAGCCAATTTCAATTTCTGTTGATCTGCACTCAGTTGTCAGAATGTGTTCCTGATTATATATTAGAAGGTAAAAGCTTCTCAGCAAAATGTGTGATCTATTAAGCAATGACAAACCTTCCATTAGAAATGAAGTCATGCAAGTAGAAGTGATTGCACGGGAATGGTATCTGGAATATTCTTACACCTCAGTTCAGGAGTGATACGTCGGGTATAAATAATTTGATTATAATGTGATTAAAGTTCTAGGAGTAAATACTTTAAAAATCTTACTACTATGAAGCACACTTACTTTTTTAGCCATATTTAATATTTACCGACTACTGTTATTTGTGCTACCATAGTAAGTCTAAATTGCACAGTGAGGAATCTGATTGGCTGCTGAAGCAGTAATGAAGATTATAGGGCTCAGGAGTTCATTGTAAAATTTAGATAATTCTATAAAAAACCTAGTGCCTTTAGGTACTAGGTGATGGTCATAGTGCATTGTTTAAACACCAAAAAATGCACACAGTGGAGCATTGGGCTGGTGGGCTGGAGGGTGGTTAGAAGGGAATCACTATTCATCACCTACTGTGTACCATGCATTGTGCTGTATGTGTCTATGAAACATTTATAATGCTCATTTGACATTGAGAAAGTTGGCTTAAATACTGCCTAATGTCTAACAATTCCTAAATGAAAGATCTGGAATTCAGTTCAGGCACTATTCTTCTGTTCATGTCCAGAGTTCATTATCTCTTGGCGACCTACTACTGCTTTCCTTGGACTTGTGTCTGAATTCTCAGGGAATGATGATGCCTTCAGCTATTTAATGAGAGTTTCAACATTCCAGCAGGTGCAGTCAGTGTGCACTGAGGAGGAGGGATGAGATAGAAAAGTAACCTTTTACTTGTTACTGGTCTTATATTTTAGAACAAATTTCTAGTGGTTATTCAATAAAGAGTTATAGTCTATACTCTCTAGTGTTGTGCTTCATCATAAAATTTCAGAACAATGAGAGACCTTAGGAAATCATGTGGTCTAGAGCTCTCCAACTCATTTATTACCTTAGGCAATGACATGCAGCTATAATTTGGTAACATTCTAGGGTGAGTCCAATAATATAAAAAACAAAATTTAAAAAGTAAATGTATGCTTGAATATTGGGTTGGTAGATATAAAAATAAGTAAATCAACTTGGTCTAAGTATCATTAATAGAGTACTCATCTAAACAATGTCAGAATATACATTCTTTTTAAGTGCACACGAAACTTTTTCCGAGATAGACTATATGCTGGACTACAAGACAATTCTCAACTGCTTTTAAAAAATTGAAATTATGAAGTTTGTTCTATGACCATAACTGAATTAAATAAGTTATTAATAACACACTAATCTTGAGAACCCTGAAATATTTGAATATCAATTAATATACTCTAAAAAAAAGTGGATCCAAGAAGAAAAAGCTTAGGGAATTAGAAAATAGAACTGAAGTTTTAATGAAAACGATGTATCAAAATGTGTAAATGGCTGCTAAAACAGGGCTTAGAGATGTATTTATGTCTTTAAATACTTCTGTTAGAAAACAAGAAGGTTTGAATTCAGTGATCTCTGCTTCTATTATTAGAAGCTAGAAAATAACCCTACAGTAAATAGAAGAAAAAAAATTATAATAGAAGAAATTAATGAAATAAAAATCAAACATTAAATAGAATTAATAAAACCAAAGACTAGTTGTTTGAAAAGACCAATATAGTTGACAAAACCCTTACCAGACTAATTAAAAAAAGCAAGATAAATCAACAATATCAAGATAGAAAGAGGAGCTATCGCTACAGGTTCTATAGGCCTTGAGAAGGCTATAGAGGATATTTATAAAAAACTTCATGCTAATCAGTGTGACAACTTAGATGAGATGGACAAATCCTTGAAAAATACCAATTAGCAAAATGAACTAAAGAAGAAATTGAAAATAAGAATAAATCTTTATCTGCTAAAGAACTTGAATTATAAATAGGAACCTTGCTTCAAATGAAACCTCAGTCCCAGATAGTTTTACTGGCATATTCTAGAAAGCATATAAGAAGGAAACATTCCCAATCGTATACAAACTCTTCCAGGAAACCAAAAGAGGAGGACGAATTCATTTTATAAGAGGAGGCCCACATTACTCTCGTATAAAAACCAGACATTACGAGGAAAGAAGACTACAAGTCAATATCCTTCATGAAGATAAACACAAAATCCTTAATAAAATATTAACAAAAATTTTAGAATATTTGTTAGAATCACTAAGTGGGGTTTATACCAGAAATAATAATTCTATTTATATCCAACATAGCTGAATGAGACATTTAAGTAGGTACAAAACTTTAAAAAACTGATAAATGCGAGTTTTAAATTGTTTACCTTTAAAAATTTCTATAGGTTTACTAAATTAAGTTTTACAACACAATTCTTGTTTAATTACTGCTAAATACATGTGATATAGCTCTTGTCCCTTGTTTTTTTAGAACCTTCCCTTTAGTATTGGTATGTGCTCTACTTGACAAAAGTTTTCATAATTGAGGAGAAGAAAATGAAGGAAAGTGAAAGAAAAAATTTTAGTTATCACCTGCTTTTATGGCCACATAATTTTTTAAAAACTTAAGGCCACATGCTGAACAAATAGAAATCTTTTAAAGTTGAATAATTTTTCAATTTGAAGCCACACATTGAACAAACACAAATTTTTTAAAGTTAAAAGTATAATGTTTGTTCATGGTAAAACATCTATTTAATGTAAATAAGCAAATCCCATGCTTGGAGAAAGCCATTATTAAGCTCTTGATAAAATACCTCCACTCTGTATGATTTAATAATAGATTAATGAAAAGACAACCAGAGAGAATCAATAACTTGTGAATTCCAATTTGGGCAAAATGGCTGTAGGACATTGGGCAAGCGAATTAATACCTTTGGGCCTTTTAAAACAAAATCTATAGAATGAGAGGGCCCAATTAGCATTCTTTATGATTTCTTTCAGTTTTAAACATATGGGAGTCCAAAGTAAATTTTATCATTCTTGAAGCCATAGAAATAAAAGTAAAGTCCATACTAAACAGAAGGTGGCAGTGTTGTTGAAGAAAAGGCCTAGATTTTAATCCTAGCAAATTCAGGTGGATTTCTATACATGGTGTTTGTACTTTGATAAAATTAGTGTGGTAGCAAATTAGTGACAAACCACTAATTTAGCAGGATTAAGATATCCTGTTACAACAGGTATATGTTTTTCTGAGGTTGATAACTTTATTATATATGACATTACTGTGAAATGAGACAATCAAGTGTGATCACTTAAAGCTGACATAAATATAGAAGTCATGCTAAGCTCAGAGCTTTCAAGTGAATAATAATTATTGTTATATTGGTCTCAAGTATTTTGAAAGAGTTTTCCTGGCTGTTATTAAGTGACAACTTCCCCATCACACTTGTAATTGGCAAGGATATTTTTAGGGAGGCAAAGGTTTTCATTTTTTGTTTTCTAATTTTTTGAGATGAAGAAACATTCAAACATGTGTGTGTGTGTGTATATATATATATATATATATACATATATATACATATAGGCTATAGATATCTTATCTTTAATAAGATAGTAGGTAATGGAATTTAATCATTCTGCCTTTGTTTTCTATCTTAAAATATTTGATGAGTTAAATGCTTATAGTGGGGTTAAGTTATGAAGTTTAAATTTATGATCTATTGTTTATTTATCGGAACATACTAGAGGGATACCATTCAATAAAGCAACTGATTGCCAAGGCATCTGTTAAGTCAAGAGTTTGTTTAGACTGTTTTAATATAGTTTACATGGATCAGGTATAGCCCTCCCTCAGGGTCCTTTGGGCTCTTATACTAGGTACACTGATTTTCACTGAGATGTTCCTTTCTCTTAGCACCTCTGGGGATATCTGCTATATGAAAGAGACAATCTTCCAGTCCAAATCGTCTTTCTGTCCCCCTGTAACATTTTTGGGAAAGATTAAACTCTCAACGAAAACACAGGCAACCATGCCAAAGATGAAGCGTGCAGATGACGTGTCAGTGCTAACCCTCTTACAGCACCCCTGTTTGTTTGGATTTGTGTTATTTCCACAAAGTTCACAGGCAGGAAAAGATACCAGTGTGGACGAGTAGGAGAGCCTCTCCAGTTGTGGAAGGCAAAGCCCCCAGTCTTCACCCTGCTAGGACAGCCGCGCTCCATAGTGGTCAACCTGCTCTCCAGTTACTATGGATCTTCTGCAGGAAGGCTGGGGTTTGGCGGTTATTTTATAGAAAGAGTCACCCCATGTTATTATACTACGTTGGTTTCTCCACCCCAGACCCATCAGTCTGAACTCCATATTCCTCAGCCTGTGGTGCCAGCAGCCTCCCTCCCCCCTACCACAGTCCCCGGGGCAGCAGGGAACTGACCCCGTTGCCCTTCTTTGGTCACCTGTTCCCATACTGGGATTTTTAATAGCTGCTGTTCCGTTTGTCTGGAATGCTTTTCCCTCTGATAGTTACATGACTGTTTTTGCCTCATGCTGCCCAAACTTTTCTGCTTTAATGTCTCTTTTTCTGTGAGGACTTCCCTAATAATCCTATTTGGAATTGCTGTTTCTTCCCCCTCTTCATTTTAGTTTGCAGTTACCACTGTCTAATAACTGCACTCCTTACTGCTTAATTCAAAATTACACTTATTGTTTGTAAACCCTATGAGGGCAGGAATTTTTATCTGTTTTGTCATTGTTGCATTTACAGTGCCTAGAAAAAGTGTCTGTCAGACAGGAAGATGCAGTAAGTATTTGCTGGATGAAGATATGATTGAATGTCCTCAATGGAGATTTTTTCCCAAGTGATTAGAAAATTTTTCTTCTTTATTCATTTTCTTTGACATAAAGGAAGGGGCACAAATGCAATGAGGCAGCAGGCATGCTTTTAAAGCACAGTCTGTGTTTTAAAACTATTTCATAAGAATTCCTTATATTCATAATGCAACCAAAGCCGACATACAGAAAAATTAGTGGCAGTATAAACATTGAGGTCATATCCTGCTGTATAGGCTAAATAGTAGATGATTTTCATGTATAGATTAAGACCATCTTAAGTGTTTTTGCCTCTTCCCATTGAGGAGTTTATGACTCCTTGCTCAGTGTTTCCTCTAGCGGGCTGCAATGATTCTTCGGCTTCCTGGTCACTAGGCAACAATGCTAGGAGGCACTGGTCATTTTTACTCCCTTTTTTTCCTTCCCCTGATTGGCCTTGGAAAGCGTAAGAAGTACAACTTATTCCATAGACAGCTAGCGAAAGCATGCTTCCTCTGAGGTGCTTTGTCTGAGTTACGTGCATAATATATATATGCAAGTTAAAAATTTTTACTTAAAGAAAAGTTTCTGATAGTACTTTGCCGGGCTCTCAGCTCTTAACCAAACTGGACAACCCTCTTTTCCTCATAAATACCAAATATAAGTTAGCCTTATCCACAATCTCTCCTTGCTGTGACACACCTTTTCATTCTTCATATATCCACATTTTAAAACACTTTAAGGCTCATTTCAAAGATTAGCTCTTCCTTATTTTTGTCTCTTACTTTCCCATATGGAAAGTGATATCTAACTTCTCACCACCACCAAAGGACTTTGACTATCATTTATAAGTTAAATGTAGGTCTTGCATTTCAAGAGTTTACAGGTCGGCTGAAGAATGAGACATGTAACTACAGCACAAGGTAGAGGTTGATATCAACATCTTTTTTAGATCATTAGAAAAAAAATCTGATGAGCATTGAAAGACAGAGCAGTGGCATTAAGCCTTTATTAGCATTAAATCTTTATTAGTTAACATGGTCCTTAAACGAAGGTATCAGCTTCTAAGGAAACACCTGGGTCCTCTGGGAATTAGAAGAAGGACAGGCATTTTCTGAGGGGAGAAAATGAAATGAGAAGGAAAATTGTGAAGTGAGGGCCTGTGATGGGTCCAGTACGCTGCTGGATTTGGAGCAGATGTGAAGCAGAGGCCGTTGGGAAGGTGGGAAAGAGTAGTGCTGGCCAGGCAAACTCTGAATGAATGGGATAATTGAATTCACAGTGTCATCTGCCTTCAGTTAAAAACATTGAAATCCCAGTGTTACAGTGATTACAAGGCTGGAAGTCAAGAGACCTAGCTGCTCCCTTCAGTGGCCACATCGCCAGGGACAATCTTTTACCTTCTAGTACCTCTGTGGAAAGAAGAAGGGTCTGGATCCAGAAAAATCTGGATTAAATCTTGACTCTTTCATTTACTAGCCGTGTGCCCTTAAAAAACTTACTTAACCTTGCTGATTCTTAATTTCTATCCTTGTAAAATAGAGATACCATTACTGCATGCTTTTAAAAAGGATTAATGAAATGACAAATATAAAGTAATTGGCAAACACTGCGACTGCTGTAAATATTATCTTCTTTTTCTTTTCCTTTTCCTCATTTCCTGAATCTGTGAAATGATAGAACTGGACTAGATGCACTGTACCCTCCCCCCCTTTTTAAAATTCTATGAATTCTTGAAATCCTTCCTCCCACTTTCCTGCCAAAAGTTCCCAAGAATCATAAATTAATGCTGCCAGGAAAATGAGTCAAGTAAATGACTTCCTCCTTTCTCCCCTTCTGGCATGCTGGTGGTCCCTCTGTTAGCCTTCCTTCCTTTTTCCTCTGTCTCCAGAAGGCTGTGTCTTTGGTCTTCTACAGGGAGACTGCAACTGGTCCTTTCAAAATAGCCCTGAATAATCATGTGTGGGAACAAGGCTACTTTTTTTTTTTTTTTTGCTTGTTTTTTGATATTGGCCAGCAGACTAGTCCAGATGTTGGCAGGAGAAAAGAAAACTAAGATTCCTTTGGTGACGATGATTCAGGATTCACCTACTGTTTGCTAGAAAAAAATACCCTTGACATCCCCGAGGAGGCAAGGTAATGTGTCCTTATGATAGTCCCGCAAATACAGGTGGCTGGGAACTGCTAAGCCCACTCCTGGGGATAGTTGCCAAACAGAGAGGTGCTCCAAGATACCTGGTACAGTGAATGTGAGACAAGTTCTTCACAAAGTTTCTGAGGCCCTACTGGATTCTCCCAGGCCATCTGCCTGCAAGAAGGATGGGAACTTCCCACTGCTTGGTTCTGATTGTGAAGTCCGGCTGTTCAAACTTGGGTTGGAGAACCCGGCTTTCCTCACGACATTTGTTTTCCGTTGCTTGTAATAGGATTGCTTCTGTTTTGTCTCTGCAGTGTTCTCTATCAAGTGCTTTGTCTCTTTAGTATTCCTTGTGCTTACTCCTTGGCTTTTTCTCTTCTTATTTGAACAGGATCACAAATATACTAACAATCTTTGAGTTTTGGTTCATTTCAAGGAAGGCTCCAATCTAAACCCCCTTTCTGGGTAGGAAGGGTTCTTCTCTACCTTTTTCTGTGAGTTTTCCATCAACAACTTTCAGGATCCCTGTCTGGAAACCAGGTTGACCTCCTGCATGTTGGTTGAAGTTGGTAATGGATGTTAAAAACAGAATACCATTCCAGTAGATAAGGAAGTACATGAATCCTCTTTTTCTAAATGCTAATTTGCTATTTTACTCAAAGAGTAATGTTTGTCATGTTCATACCAGACCAAAAAAAAAAAAAAAAAGAAAAGAATGTAAATTCCTGCTACTCTTTAATTACTCGGTTTCAATCAATTAATTAGTCCTGAATTCACCTGAAAATGCCACCAATGGCTCTTTGATCTGATAAGACGTATGTGCAGGCTAGCTGGAAAGAGAGCCATGAGATCCTGCTCCAGCTCTCCTACGATCCTCATTCTGGGCTGAAACTTTTCATTAACCAAGACAAAGCTTCTTCTCGAAAAAGAAATTATCTGTGCAAAATTTCCCACCAAAAAAACCTAACTCCTGTGGAAGCATCAGAGAGTATTTCAAGTGTCATCCATTTCATTAATTTCTCATGGAGCAGAGTGACACCCACTGCTATTATAAGCATAAAACTTAATGTACTTATTCCTGAGAGTGGAACCAATAAAGGTGATTGCCCCCCGTGAATAGGAGTGAAGAATTCATACATTGGGATTGATCCAGAGTTGGGTTTTGTAGGATAAGAAGAGCAAGAGTTGCAAGAGAGATGAGGAAATATTGAGGACATAACTGGAGGAGTTTGGGGATGACCTTTTGCTCAAAAGGAAGCTAAATAAGTTGGAAATAAATGGGGAGGGGTTATTATGGAGGGACCAGAGGTTTTGGTGAGGTAAAGAACTAGATATGTCCTGCTAAGATAGTGAATAAGTTGAACAGTTAGGAAGTGTTGGTCATTCAGTGAGGAAATTTATCTAAGATTTCAGAGGGAGTAAATGAAAAGTCCAACATGACTACATGTATATAGTACTTTGTGAGAAGAGCTTCAGTGGTTAAGGCTGGAGAGTAGGCCAGGGCCAGACTAAGGATCTCCTGTGCCTGTTTAAGGAGCTTCATCTGAAGCCAGTTGAGGTGGAGCAGTAGAGATCCTTATCATGGGGAGTGACACAATTGACAGTTGCTTTTAGGATCAGCTGTGTGAATGTTTGCAGGATGGGGAGAAATTCCTGGCTGGAAGACCAGTTAAGAGATTATTTCATCAATCCATTTGACAGACAAGAAGTGGTTGGCCTCAGGCAGAGGAGAGAGATTCTATTTGTGAAACATTTCTGTGATAGAACTAAGAAGTTTTGGTGACTCATTGGGGTGTCAAGGGTGAGAGAAAGGGAGGAAGCACAGAATATTCCAAGGTTTTTACATTTGGAGAATTACCATTCATTGAGATTACAAAACAGAAAGAACAGGCTTTGAAGTAGAATTAGATAGGGCAAAACTAAAACAAGTTTTGGTTAGGGTGTGTGAAAAGAGCCCCTGCAACATAAAGGTGGGCATGTGTCTGGATCTCTGGAGACATTGGGGCTGGAGCTGAAGATTTAGAACTCACAGGCCTGTAGATGGTCACTGAGATAATAAAGGGAGAGGGGTTGTAAATAGAGAAGAAGAAGACCAACATGTCATCATGAGAACTGCCAGGAGTCAAGGTTGAGGCCAGTTAGGAAGTAGGAGAGAAAACGATCAGGGAGGGAGGAGAAGAAGTGGAAATCAATGGGACTCCAAAAAGCAATGAAAGAGATGGTGAACTGTAATGTGATTGAACAGAAAGTGCTATAGAAGGCCAGGAAAGGTGAACACTAAACATAGAATTAGATCAGCAATTGGAAGGTCACAGGAGCAATTTTAGGGGAGTGTTGAGGCAATGAATTGAGAAATGTCCTTGTACTGAGAAAAAGTTAAGAGTGAGGACAGAACTTTGGGATGCTTGGTTATAAAGCAGGTGTACAGCAGTAGGAAAGGAGGACCTCTGGTGAAGGTCATTGCTGGATTCAAGTAGCTAAAAAGCCTTTCTTTGCAAAGGGCTACAAGAGAGTTTGGTAGATACAGTTGTAGTGCAAGCCTTTATTACCGCTTATCTGTCTGTTATAACTTGGGCACATGAATTTAATCCTCAGAATTTACTAGCAAGCTGTGTTATAAGCAACTCTGCTGTATATTATTTTAAAGAATTTAAAGCCGTTCTTTTTGTTTTCCATGTCCAACTATAACATTTCGTTTTTTAACTGTAGAGCTAGTCTGTGACGATGATTCATGGCTTTGCATCAAGCATAGGCTTTTGAGACATCTGCTTCCAGTGGGCTGTTTCCAAGAATTTCCTAGTTCTCTGAGGCCCTCCGAGAGTGGAAGTCTCCGTGCATGAAGTGTTAGACAGCTTTAGTCCCTTGGGCTGCTCATTTCCTTGATACAGATAGACCCACGGTCTTCTGTGAAATTCCTGCCCTAATCTCTTTGATGAGTGGCAAGTTAGCTATGAAGACTATTTTCAAGTTATTGTTTTAATAGACCTTTACCATCAGGCTCAAATAAATCATGACTACTTCGCACTTGTTGGAAGACAGATTTAGACTTAATGGGAGACCACTACTAAATCACAGTATAATACATGGAAAATTTACCTCCTTTTAATACCATATTTCTTTCTAAATGGCTCTGATGAGTGGTTTTTTAAGAAGGCTCATGAAAGTAGTGGAGTATTTTAAAAAGTTAAGACTTTATGACAGGTTTTAAAAATATCTGGAAGTCAGTATATATGTACAAGCTTAATAGTTCCATATCGTAATACCCATAATAGATTTTAAAAACCTTTCTCGGCAATTAAAAAATTAACTAATGCTAAAGAGATATTAAAAAAACCCTAAAACCAAATGAAATGTGTCAAGATTATTAAATAGAGGCTGATAATGATTATGTGGGTTGGGGAATAAGGGTAGACATTTTATATAAAGCTATCTGGCATTTAGACAATGCAAAATTATTAATCAGGGTAATTCTCTCCTTCTGCAACCAGGGGAATGCTTAGGAATTCCCCTAATGTCTGGGAATCTGCCCCCTTGTGTTTATGACAGTGTGACCTCCCAAACTGTAGAAGATAAGGCTAGTACCAAATATAATTTTGGATCAGGCGAAACCTGTTTGCAGTACTCCCAGGCCCTCCTTTCTGTCCCCTCTCTCGAATTCTTCCTGACATCTTCCTCTTCCCAAACTTCATCTCAGAAAATGGTCAGGTAGAGAAATTTTCAGCTTAAATGGAGTTTGTCCATGTTTTACCTCTTTGAGAGGAATTTACATTTTTAGTTAATTTCTGATTATTCTATGGAAGAAAGGCTTTGTCTTCTGTTGGGTTTTCAGTCATTAGTTAATTCGTGGAAAGGTCTTTGCAGGGAAAAAAGGAGCTTCCTGTCATCCTTGATCTGACACCACATAGATGGTAGTTTACCACTAACATCTACTCAGGCCTGCATGGCTTAACGAAGGCTGTTTGCAGCGTGTGTAAGATGAGCGGCATGTGTTAGCCCCGAGAGAGCTGGGTCTGATTACCTTCACTTACTCTCGCTTCCTGTTTAATCATCACCCTACGAAATTCAACTTCTACCCTGCCCTTCCCCCAAGCCCCCGCCCCCAAACTCACTAATGGCTCCTTAATTATCAAACCTGGTAGGCACTTTTTTCTGTGCTTTTTCATGTCCCAGAAAGCAACATCTGATGCCAGTCAGCCCTCGCTCCTCCTCTCCATGGTCTCTGTGACTTCCAGCCTCTCCTTAGGGAATCTGCTGCCTTTGCTCACCTTTTTCTGTGACTGACTTCTTGGTCCCTTCTCCCCTCGTGTACCCTCTAGCGGGGCACACTCATTCACATCCCTCACTTTAGGGGCTCCTTATATTCTGTTCACATCCAAATCCCTATCTTTAGCTTAAAATGCTCTTCTGACCTCTGAATTCAACATCCTGCACCTGGAAATTCTGTAGACACCTCACATGTCCCTAACCTGAAGTCACAAACCTCTTCTTGCTGCCCTGATCTTTCCCCTGGTTTAATCAAGGTAGAAACTTAGGCATTATTCTTCTTTCCTGCCTCTTTCTCAGGCCTAAATCCAGTCAGATACCAAATTCTATAAATTTGTACCCCTAAACGTGCGTTGAAGCATCCCCCCATTTCAATTTCCTATGACGACTGCCTTATTGTAGGCCCCCACTGTATTCGGCCTGGGGTTCTGACTCTGCCTCTGCTCTGATCCAGGCTTTGTTTCATGACCAGAGTGAACTTTCCAAACTTGGCATAAGTGCATGCTGGTTTGTTTTTTTTTTTCGATCCTAGTTTTTTTGTGTATTACCTGTAGAATAAAGTCTTGAATTCTGTAGCCAGGCACAATTGATCTGTGTCCCATCAACCAGTTTTTATCTCCTAGTTTTATGTGCTAAAACTAGCTCTGGCTCTCCATCCCCATCTCGGTCTTCGGCAACAACAGTACTTTCACAGCTGCATTGTTAATTGTTGGTTTTATGTGATTGTCTTGCCGCTAAACTGTAAGTCCTTCGAGGGAATGGACTAGATATTTACTTATATATTCAAAGTTTCTGGAACACTGCTTAATATTTTTCATAGATGTTTATTCAGTGAATGCATATTGATTCTGAAATGGTTTCTTCTTTTTCTAAAAGTGTTGGGGCCCTTAGAAACAGCCTCAACTACCAGGTTCTTTACCCTGATTTCTTTATAGACATTCTTAGAGAAGACCTCTTCATTGATATTTATTTATAGGACCTCCATTTTATACTCTTTGGAATTGCTCTGGTAACTCCACAGTCATGGACGCTCAGCAAAGAGAGGAGACATAAAGGGCAGAGTGATAGGCAGAAAAGTAAACCCCCAAAAGGGCTCTGACTGCTTTTTTTTCTAATGGAAATAGCATTTGATTTTATTTTAAAAGTGTAATTGTGATGAGAAGATATTAATTTAAAAATATCTTATAAGTAGTCTAATTCATTTGGTCTTTCCAACAGAATGGCACCAAATCTTTAGAAAGCGGTAATTCATAGGGACTATTTTCTTTTTAACGCTAATGTTTAATTCTTAAGTATGACAAACATAGCACATGTGGTGCACGGTTTTTGTACAATCACAGGTCTGGGAGCCAGGAGGTGCTTTCAGGTTTTCTCCTGATCACCACAGAGAACATTTTTCGAGCAGTTGCTACCAGACAGGTACTGTTTTAACCACTTTCATGTACTCATCCCATGAGGTCTGCACTGTTATCGTCCCTTACTTTACAGAGGAGGAGGCTGAGTATTAGAGAAGTTAAGTCACTTGTTCAAGATCATAGAAATTAAGTAGTAGAGCCAGGATTTGAACCTATCTAATTCAGTCTGCTCATTTGACATATGATAAAATTAACACCCATCAAGATCATACACTTAATTAGAAGGGACTCACTCCTACATTTTTAGCTTCGGATAGTACATCAGGACTTTTTGATTTATTCAGTGTATGTGTTACAAATTAGTAGCAGACTATTGGAAATAGTGCACTTACGTAGCCAGTGTTAACCTTATTCAGTGGTTGTTCATAGCATGAAAATTTTTCTTTCGAGCATTGTCTTCTGTTTAGAATCAGAAAAACAAAAGCATGACACAGCACACACACACGCACACATTTAAAATGACCATTCTTAATCAGTGAGTCTTTGGTCATTGTGAGGATATAAAACAGGCCAGAAAATTCTAAGAATACCCATAAGAGCAGTACAACAAGATGCAGGTATATATATTATTATTACTTGAGATTTGCTTTTAAAATTTCTAAGAAATTTGGCTTTGATACAAAGCTATTATATGTCGAGTTTTCTCTATTTCCAATGTGAGAGCTCGAATTTCCCAGCTCCCGGTCTCATTCTGAGAAGCATATAGGACTTGTATATAGGACTGCACATGTTAACTTGCCATGGCCGTGATTTACAAGACTCATGAAGAGAAGCTGTTTGGCTGTTTTCTACGGGGATTACAAAACTAATTGCCACACTACTTTTCGTATCTTTCAATTAGAAGTTCTGGTGGTGGTGGGTTATTCTTTTAGCAACATGTTATTGCTTATTGAAAAGCTTTGCTGAACACAGTATACCCACTTTGCTGTATAAATAAAGACATTGTTGGAATAATGACATTCCTGGGATGCCTCTTCTGTCAGTCTGTGTTCAGTTGACTTTTTCAGCCCACCCATTCTAATTACTGCTTTTCAGTCTCCTAGGATGGGGATCTGGGAAGGGGACTTGTTAAAACTGGGTTATTTAAATGGAATTTTCCAAATACACAGTATCTCCTCCTCACATCACAAATTCACGCCTCCATTTCTCCTTGCTTGCTTTAGAAACTCTTGGCAGGCTATTATTATAACTGAAGGGCAGGTTTCAAGCACTCTAGGAAATGGTGAGGACCAGTCAGTAAGCTGCATATTTTGACTTCTGCTAAATTTGAGAGTGTGAATATTTTAGGAGATAACTTCATAAATGCCGAATATCAAATATACTGTCAGTCATCTGGCCATTTTGGTGATCAGTTTGTGCTGACATTTGACCTAATGTAGATTATTTGATGGATGCCATGTTCTAAATACTTGGTGCCATCAAATAACTTCATATAGAGTCTATTTTTTTAAAAAATATGTTAAAATGTTCAATCGAAGGTATGAAGGAAAGTATTACCTTGAAAGGCAGCAGACCTGTGACATTGAGTTCTTCAGAAAGGTCATAGACTCCTCTGCAATACTCCTGCCTTCACCCTCTCAGCCTGTGACTCAGAGACACATCCAGGTAGCTGGGGTATAGTCTATGTCACATCAGCGCAGGTCTCTCTGCGTGCCTTTTTAGAAATGGGAGCCTGCTGTCTTCCATTGTGACTTACTTATAAAGAGAGCAGATTTTCCTGATTTCTAAAATGGATGATTCTTCTCTACTCACTGCCTTCTCAGATGTTACAGACTTTATATGGCTTATAATCTCTTCAAGAAGCCACCTTATCCTAATATTTCCCTTTCCCGTTTTTTTTCTTTCTCAGCCATACTACTTAAAATCTATTACCGCCTGCATTTCTTATCATCCACGCATGTCCATTCCTTGCAGACCTGATTCCATTTTCACTCCCTTCTCTGTGTCACGATGGCCTCCTCCTCATTGGTCAATCCAGGGAACTTTTCTGTGTTTTCGTGACTTTTAAATGTTTACATCATTTCATGTTACTGATTTTTCCCTCATGGCTTTTATATATTTCTTTGTAGGAATAATAATAATAATAATGATAAATAACAAAATTTTATTACTAATAAATATAATTATAAATTATGTACTTTATGATAATATTTTATGTAAATTATATACTTTATGATTGCCATTTAAAGCACTGCTGTGAAGTTCTTCTATTTTCAAGTCAGTTTCCTATATCTTCTTTGATGACCCTACTTTCTTCTATAATCAGCTCTCTGTAGCCATTTTCCAGTTTACTTAGCCTAGAAATTTTAGTCACTTTGATTCCTTGCTGTCTCTTTCCCTCATGATTACTCAGTTAACAGATCCTTTGGCTCTTCCTATGTGGTGTATTTCACACTCACCCTTTTCTTCTTATTGCCATCCTCTAAGTCTTCATCACCCCCTGTCTGGACTGCCGCCTCCTAGTGCTCGCCCAGTGATATGTATCCTGCACACCACTGCTGGAATGAGCTCTCTGTTCTATTCTCTTGCAACAGTCCACACAGAAAATAATTTGGACCTGAACTAAAACCGTGGAGGTGGGAGTGGAGATATTTATGATTCACAGGACTTTGTGACTGATTGGGTACCAGGGAAAATGGAGATGAAGGAGTTGAGAGACAGAGAGAGAGAAAGAGAGAGAGAGTGAGAGAGAGAGAGAGAGAGAGAGAGAGAGAGAGAGAGAGATAGATAGATATCTGGGCATCATTGCAAAGAGGATGATATAAGCTATAGGAGAACATGGGATCACCTTGGAGAGAGAAAACTGGGACAGAATTTTACTTCTGTAGGACTGAGGCCATATATGTATTTTTTCTGTCAGTAGTGCAATTAGGACACTTTATTAACAAAAAATTCTTAACTAGATACCAATATATAAGACAGATTAAAAATAGAACTGATTACACAAAAAACCAACCTGCTTGACTTCCTCCTCATCTCACTACATTACCGGCTGGGGCTCCTGAAACATTGTAGGGAACCACTGAATAGCATGTGGTAGGGAAGGAGTAGGATGGGGTAAAAGGGAGAGGGAATTATATTTATTGATCGTCTCTTCTGTGCTAGGCACTGATTTAGGTATTTCTTACAAATGATTTATGATTATGGTAATTCTGGGGAAGATAGTTAGAGTCATAATCTCTCTTTTTCAAGATGTTAAAAATTCTGGCCAGGCAAATCCTTTCAAAAGCCTTTAAAAATAATGCATTACATTTGGAAATGGCCTATATGCTGTTCAAATCACAAACAAACATAGAGATCTCAGCCTGTTATATAAAACTGGTCGCTGGAGGTTCTTAGCTTCAAAAGCGTTGCGCATTCATGTCTGCTTTTCAGGAAATCTCACTGGAAATAAAGGTGTTCCAGGTAAAGATTGATGATAATCAATATAAAAGATTATTTTGCCATTTTTTTTTGGTAGCACAGCTGGCGAATTCATTCTGTTTTTCTCTTTTTCATTTTTAAGGGCTATAAATGACACACCACAGAGTATTCTGAGCTATGTGTTTTTATTAATTTTTAAAAATTTACCCTGCTTGATATCTCTAGAGATTTTTGAGAATGAAGCATCACAGAGAAATTTGTTTGGCTGTTTTCAGCAAATAAGCTATTTATCATTCTTAACTTTTGTTAGCGTATACTAATAAAAATTTGTATCATGCTATAGTGGCATAATTTCCTTGACTTTGCATTGCTTTTCTTCATCAGAATGTGGAGGCAAATTTTTAAAATAAAAATTTCTCAGAGAATTAGATTCATTCCATTTGTTTAGTTTTTTTAAAGTATATTTTATTGATTATGCTATTACAGTTGTACTGTTTTTTTCTCCCCTTTATTCTCCTCCACCCTGTACCCCTCTCCCACCAGCATTCTCCCTGCACCCCCCCCCCGCCCCCACCCCCGTCTTAGTTCATGCCCGTGGGTTGTACATATAAGTTCTTTGGCTTCTCCATTTCCTATACTACTCTTAACATCCCCCTGTCTATTTTGTACCTACCTTTTATGTTTCTTATTCCCTGTACCTTTTTCCCTCTTTTTCCCTTCCCCCTCTCCTCTGATAACCTTCCACATGATCTCCCTTTCTAGGATTCTGTTTCTGTTCTAGTTGTTTGCGTAGTTTATTTTTGTTTTTAGATTCAGTTGTTGATAGTTGTGAGTTTGTTGTCACTTTGCTTCTCATAGTTTTGATCTTCTTTTTCTTAGATAAGTCCCTTTAGCATTTCATATAATAAGGGCTTGGTGATGATGCAGTTCTTTAACTTTACCTTATCTGAGAAGCACTTTATCTGCCCTTTCATTCTAAATGACAGCTTTGCTGGATAGAGTAATCTTGGATGTAGGTCCTCACCTTTCATGACTTTGAATACTTCTTTCCAGGCCCTTCTTGCCTGTAAGGTTTCTTTGAGAAATCAGATGAGAGTCTTATAGGAACTCCTTTGTAGGTCACTGTCTCCTTTTCTCTTGATGCTTTTAAGATTCTCTCCTTATCTATAATCTTAGAAAATGTAATTATGATGTGCTTTGGTGTGTGCTTCCTTGGGTCCAACTTCTTTGGGACTCTCTGAGCTTCCTGGACTTCCTGGAAGTCTATTTCCTTTCCCAGATTGGGGAAGTTCTCCATTATTTTTTCAAATAAGTTTTCAGTGTCTTGCTCTTCCTCTTCTCTTTCTGGCACCGGTATAATTCAGATGCGGGAATGTTTAAAGTTGTCCCAGAGGTTCCTAAGCCTCTCCTCATTTTTTTGAATTCTTGTTTCTTCATTCAGTTCTGGTTGAATGATTATTTCTTCTTTTTCCGAATCATTGATTTGAGTCCTAGTTTCCTTCCCTTCACTGTTGGTTCCCTGTGTATTTTTCTTTATTTACTTTGCATAGCCTTCACTTTTCCCCCTATTTTGTGACCAAACTCAACCATTTCTGTGAGCATCCTGATTACCAGTGTTTTGAACTGTGCATCTAATAGGGTGGCTTTCTCTTCATCACTTCATTGTTTTTTTTCTGGAGTTTTGATCTGTTCTTTCATTTGGGCCATATTTCTTTGTCTCAGCACACCTGTTACATTGTAAGGAGAGGAGCCTTAGGTATTTGTCAGGGCTAGGCCATCTGCTTTGCTGTGCTCTGGTGCTGTGTGTGTGGGAGGGGTCAGAGAGGGAACAATGCCACTTGCTTGGCTCTGGCCTGCTTTCAGTCACTTCCCCTGCTACCCATATGAAAATTGAGCCCTTCAGGTGCTGATTCCGAGATTGGTGGGTTTGTGTACATTCTAGGACCCTGTGGGTCCCTTTGACCAACTCACCTGTGAGACTGGGAGCTTCTTCCACCACCGCAACCCCCATAAGTTTTTATAGCCAGAAGTTTTGAGGCTTTCCTTTCCCATACTGCAACCCTGGGTTTCCCAGTCTGTCTTGCTCCCCAGTTGTTCCCCCTTGTTTATCCACCTGTGAATGTGGGACTGCCTGGTCCACCAGCTGCCACTGCATCCTCTCTGCCCTGGCTGCCCATCTCTGCCCCTCCTACCAGCCTGGATGAATGTTTCTTCTTTAACTCCTTGATTGTCGGACTTCCATACAGTTTGAATTTCTAGCAGTTCTGGTTATTTTTTATTTTTAAATTTGTTGTTGTCTTTCTTTTGGTTGTGCGAGGAGGCAAAGCGCATCTCCATGTCTTTAGTTTTAAATAAATTATAATTTAAAGTCCTCCCTTTAAATACATTAATTCACTTTATATTTTTCTCTCCTTTGTGAATACTTGATTAGACTTTTATATATTTCCTTATGAAAATGATGTTTATAATTTTTATCAGAACAATATATTGTGTCTTTGTAAGATCTTATGTTGTATAATAAGTAATGAACAAAGCTTCATTTGTAAAAATACTTCATGCTTATAGACTATAAAGAAGATAAATTGATGTACATGGTTAAAAGTCTAGATTTTAAGTTTCTAAATTAACATTTTAAAACAGAGCTTTCATTATTTCCCTATCTGAAGAATTGTTCCTTCTATTGTGATAGGTAATAAAACTTTTCACATGAACTTTTCATATGAAAATTTAATTATTCATGTTTTGATTAATTTTTTTGGAAATAAAATCTTTTTTTATGGTAAATAAGCACAAATTATAAGCCCAGAACAACACACTAAGGGCTGTAGGGGCTATCTAATCAGAGTATCCAAGGATCAAAGGATTTTTTTTTTTTTAAATCTGGCGAGGTATTCAATGAACTGCCATTATTCTCTTTGTTGATAGGTTATTGTGACCTGAATTAGGAAGGCTCATGTACTTTCACTCTTTAATTTTATTAGATAATAATTTTGTAGTCAGGAGTTCCTTGGAGTGAGCAAATTTATTGACACTGTAAATCAACCTCTGGGTGTAATTTCAGGCCGTTCATTTCATTATTGGTGGACAGAGAAACCTCAAAGAGCATGGGACAAATGTTAATTCTGCTAAAGATCAAGTCTTTAGTGGTCTAGGCCTATCTTGAAAAAAAATGATGCAAAGGCTGGGTGGGATAGGAGGCAAGATGAATTAAATCCTAAAAAAGATAAAAAACATTTAGGCATTTTTAAAACACCAGCAAAGAATGCCCACATTTCATATAATTTAACATGTTAAGATATTGACTAGCCAGAGTTATAATATAAAGAATTTTCCAATCCAACAACAGTTCTAGAGATAAGAATATTTGTACCTGAAATATATTGAACTGCAGTAATTTTCCTTTTTAGTGTTGGAATTCAGGGTTTCTCACCCCTTTGGTGGCTCTGAACTCTGACTTGGGCTTTGCTCCTTTGTGCCTTTGGAAATCTTTTTAAGGTATTAACATCACAATTCTAAAAGTAGTTCTGCCTAAACAGTATTTTCAAACTTTTTTGTTTTGCATCGGAACCTTATTTTTAATTAAAATAATCACAGAATGTCAATATAGAAAAATTATTGTATTAAAATATATTTATTTTATAAGATCGAATTCGTGATGTTTACTTATAAAAGAATTCAGTGAGAGCGATAAGACTACTTTGACAAACAGGAAATTTAAAACTGGAAATAATAGATAAAAGTTACGGTTACCAGCAATCAATTTCTGTTTTTCTGATTTCACTGAATTGAGAAAATAATAATGCACAGACAACTAGTTACAAAGAATAGAATAGTTGCTCTTTTTTCTTTGCCTTACGATCTGAATATTCTTGACCTAGGAAAACCAGAGATTTGAAAGAGCATAACAGAAACTTTCACCTATAGCCGTGATGGAATAACCAGACAAAATATGTGAAATGATCGTTTTCAGACATTGGACATCAGGCGCACAGGACAGGATGAAACAGTCATGGTGAAACTGTGAACAGCCACGGCGAGACTTTGAGAAACCCAATTTCCTGTCTGCAGAGAAGTCCTAAGAGGCAGTTCTGGGAAGGGGGGTCCAGCAATCTCCTTGGGTTGAGAAGTGTGGCTGAGAGTCAGAGAAGGCCAGCAAGGCTAGAATTCATGAAACAGAGCCCTAGAATACAGCCAGCTGTACCAAGAGATAGCTCCAGAGATACGTAGTAGGTCTCCCTTGAGTTTTCAGCTGAGTGCTATCAGAATATGTCTGTGATAAAACTAGTCAAGGCCAAGGAAAGAAGAAGGCAAGGGAAGCAGAGTAAACAAGCTGCACAAATGGTACAGACCAGGAATAGTTCATATTCTTACCAGTCAGAATAGAAACCCTTGTAATTTTTATAATTCATCAGGGCGTTAGGTTACCTCAAGACTGAGGCAAGATCAGTGCTAGACTAGGGATTGGCAAACTTTTTCTATGAAATTTCAGCTAATAAATAATTTAGACTTTGTGTATGACATAGGGCATCTGTTGATTTCTCTCCCTCCCATGAATCATACAAAAATAGCCTCGGTGCTACATTTGACCCACAAGCCATAATTTGCTGACTCTTGTCATAGATTAAAGTCTGTTCTAGTTCTGCCTAATAAAATTTAAAAGAAAACCTTAGAAAATCAGTTCCCCAGCAATTGTACTGCACTCTAAGCAAAACTCATGCCTATTTAAAGGAACACAAAAAAATACGGCATCCAGAAGGTAAAAATTCAGTGTCTGTCATCCACTCAGAAATTCCAGGTTTGCAAAGAAGGAAAATATAACCCATAATGAAGAGAAAGTCAATTAATCAAAACTGACTCAGAAATGACCCAGATGATAGAATTAGAAGTAGACAAGCACATTAAAACAGTTCTTAGAGCTATATTGCATGTATTCAAGAAACTACATAAAGGTTGAACTTACTAAGTAGAGATTTGAAAGATAAAAGATTCAAAGTGAATTCGCAGACACAAAATATAAAATGCCTGAAATGAAAAATGCACTATGTGGGATAAACACCAGATTAGAATTTTCAGAAGAAAAGGTTAGTGAACTTGAAGACATAGCTGTAGAACCCACTCATGATGAAATAGAGGAAAAAAGACTAACTTCTCATCTCCACCCAAAACCTACCAACAAAAAACACAAAAACAGCATCACTGAGCTGCAGACAACTTTAAGCCACCTAAAGTAAGTGAAATTGGAATTCTTGAGTATAGCAACACAAAAATATTTGAAGAAATATAATGGCCAGACTCTCCAATTTTGATAAAAACCATAACTTCATAGAACCAAGTTAAATGAACCCCAAGATCAAGCAACAAATAAAATAATATTGAGGCATAACATTACCAAATTGCTTAAAACCCGTGTCAGGGTAAGAACACTAACTAATCAGCAATCAATCGCCAGTTCTGAATCAGAGAAAATTGAATTATAACACTGCTTAATTTGTAGCATTTTTGACTAGGGCCGAAAATTCAACAGTGTCATTTAAGATGAAATGACAAATAGGTTACAGCAGTTGGTCACGCTTTAACGTGGCTGCCAGCTTTTGTTATTAGAAAATCAAGTCATCTTATGGAGAACAGCACATAAATCCCAGAAAAACCCTGGACATACATATCTTGGATATACTTTTATGTGAACTTGTGAAGCCTGTTTAAAAAATGGATTAAAATGATCAGGAAGAAGAGAAAAATGGAAACTTCTGTTAAGCTGTACAATTTGCCTATTATAAGTGCACATGGAAAAATTACATCTCTCAACAGTGACTACACAACAAAAATGAAAGATAAAAAGCCATACAATTTTATAAGTCATTGAACTCTTTTTAAAGTTTATTTTGGGTGTAGTAAAGTCACTGTTTTACTTCACAAAGTGGAAAGAGAATTCAAAGTGAAAACTTTTGGTTCTATAAAATATGCTGTGTGAAAACAGGTGCGTAGTGCATTTTGCAACAGAAAAAATATTCCTGTTTACTCATGTTGAGGCACACATGTTTTCTTGGTTTGGATATTGTCATTGTTATTTTTGTGCTACTTTTAATAAATTGATGTGAACAATAAGAAATAATGCCTGCATAATGTCTATCAACTAAATCTTTGTATTTTAAAAAGAACGGTTTTAGTGCTCGCTTCGGCAGTGCATGTACTAAAACTAGAGCGATATAGAGAAGGTTAGTGTGGCCCCTGCACAAGGTGACACACAAACTCGTGAAGTGTTCCATAAAAAAAACGTAAATAAAAACAACAGTTTTAATAAAAAGCAGATTTTTATGAGCCATTTACCAGTATATCTATTATTTTTTACCATTTTGTTATATAACTAATTCCTCAGGAAAAATGGTAAACTATTTTTTCCATTTCACTATTTTAAACCTTTGCATTTTATTTTATTTTCATTTTTGCCAGTACATGTTAAATTATTTGAATAGTCGGGCTTCAAATTGTTCTCCTTAATACCTTTGTAACTGGGCACATGTCTTCACTTTACCTCATTCCTTGAAACTTATATCTATTTATATCTATTCATATGTATGCAGATATTGTTTCATAGGAGACATAGAAACATGAGGGGTTTAAATGAATGGATTGTGGCATTGTATTAATATTATGGTGTCTGCCCCTATTTCAATGTGTGGCGTTTGGTTTGAGCTTTATAGTCAAAGAAGAGAGGTCCAGAAATTTACAGAACTACACAAAAAAGACTTTTTTTTTGAGATTTGGGTCATAAATAGGGCTATTTGGGGACTTAGGTGACAAAATGTGACCCAGAGTTGGATAGGGTGTCTTTCTTTTTTACGAGGTTCCTAGAACAAATCTTAGGCTCTAAGGGTTGGGAGGGTTAGGAGTCTCTGCAGCCAGCAGCCTTGGTTTGAATCTTGGCATTCCAGCAGTGGACAATGTGAAGAGTAGAGCCTCTCTTTATGGCTTTGTGGATGGTGGATATTGACCAGTTTGAGACAGAGTGGTGATTGACTTCAGTGACAAACTGACTTGTGGGCATATATGTGACAACATACTGGCAAACCTCAGAAAAACTGAAGGAGCTTTTTGAAAAAACTGGTTTCTACTGATTACTTGGTTGAGAAGTAAAATTACTAAGATATGGTCTTTAAAAGTAAACAGGGCTTTAAGGATACTTTGATTAATTTTGGGATCTTCTCCAGGATTTTCTTAACCCTTATGCAGTTTGCTCTTTAGCAGGATTAGCCTTCAGGCAGGGCAACCAGGCCTCTGCTTAGGGCCGCCAGGTTTCCAGGACTCCGCTTCGGTCCTCCCTGTGGGTTCTTCCTACAGGGCGAGGAGGCTGCGGTGGCCTGAAGCCGCCACCCATAGCCAGCATGGTGCCCTTCACCCTGGGTGTCCACAGGGCAGGCCATGCTACTGGTGTGTGTGCACCCCTAGGCCCAAGGGATGGCCACTTGATGGTTGTCTGGAGAGGCGTGGATGCAGGTTGGCTTTGTGGGTAGTGGGGTGCATATAAATGCGTTTGAGGCCCCGTTCATTGCAAGAAAACGCTGTGAGTGGGAAGAGAAATGCTGTGGGCCGTGGAACTAGGGTCCCTAGATATTCTCTAGGCTCTGGGACTATTGGGAAAAGACCTACACTAACGGATATCAGTGAATTGAGATAGAGATGGAGTTGGAGAGATTTTTGCCAGTGACCCTCAAGCTCCTGGGAAATAACTACTCATGAGTAAAGATTTTAAGTTTGCAGCCCTTCTAGAATTTTCCAAATATCATAATTTTCCCATAATTTTCCAAGATATATTACAAGGAGGGGGGTACCTAGAAAATAATTTAAATATTTATATTTAATCCTGAGGATTCTAAAAAGACCAACTCTTTTCGTGTATGGTGAGACTATGTCAAAGTTTTTAGGAACGAGATCACTCCTAAAGTTCCCAGTAACTTTCCTTCACAAGTACACAGTGATAATGTCATTGCTGTGGGGGCTAATGGAATGTATGCGTCTTCTTCTTCTTTTTCTTTTTTTTTTAAATTCAAGAGCAATTGTAATCAATGGAATATATGCTTTTGTTTTATTTTGTTTCAAAACAGTCTCAATTTTCATTTCTGATATGATAAATCTCACTCATACAACACATAAATTAAAGTCTCTGGGGAATGCATAAAGTGTTCTTAAGACCAGAAGGTTTGAAAACTACTGTGTTTCTCAGTGATACGGACAGACAAATCACTGCTTAGACATACAAGTGTTTTGCTAATAGTGAAAAGAAGGGGAACAGCAACATTGTGATTTCAGGCCTGCCCGGCGAAGTAGCAGAGAGCTGCTTTTGTATTAGCACCCACCATTAAAGACATTGCCAAAAAAAAGCAAAGCAAACCAAGGTATGTTGCTAGAATAATTATCATCAGCTGTTGACTCTACCCCTGATCTTGGCTGGTAGGAACCAGAGCTGGGGAAAAAGGAGAGATTTGCTGGGCAGCATTCTTGGCCCCATGGGGAAGAGAAGGGCCAGTGAGGTAGTGATTCAGGGGGTGGCAGTGGGGCCACTGACATCTCATCCTGGTCGGTTGGCCTGTGTATTTTGGTAAGTTTTATCCAGTGTTCCTTCATCTTGAAGGTGAGTGAAGGACCCCAACCTGTAGAAAAAGGAGCTACCATGACGTACAGAGGGAAACTGTTACTCTGAAAGGGACCTTGGTGAGTAATTGGAAATTTCTAGATGAGGGTGACAGTGGAGAGATTGTGGGAAGAAAACGGGTAAGATACAGATGTTTGCCATTTAATGCTATTCTGGAGGTGCTAGGGAATGAGCCAAAGAAAATACTAAGTTCATGGTGAGTCTGTTTCTGGGGTCCCACTCCTGAAAGTACACAGGTATATTAGCTGAATCATTTTTGCTGTTCCTCAGATTCTACCAAATAATTATTAGAAGAGATGGTGGTCTTCATAAAGAGATAAAAGATGTTTCCAGAGGGAGGGCATGTAGGAGGCAATATTCGTCCCTGGCTTACTTTACCTTCCTTCCACCATTGTCTGTATAGCAGCGATACTGTTTGGAAATAACTTGAGGTATTTTCCATTTCTCCTAATTCTCACCATCTCAGCCTTTCATGCATTGAAGGGAGGCAGAACTCTACAGGCAATAACAACAAAAACAGTGATAATTAACACATGCACAGTGCTTCTTCCTATATGCCAGATACTGTCTAGGAACTTCCCAGAAAATCTTTCTGGGGAGCATTTTACAGGCAGAACACCTCGTGTGTGTTGAGTGTGTGTGTGTGTGTGTGTTTGTTTCCATTTTATTTAAGACAGGAGATATTCTTGGGCAATCTTCCAATTTCATTTTGCACTTCTGATTTTAAATGTTAGAAATAGAATAGGATTGAGCCAAAGAGCCCGTTTCCATTCTTTTTTAGCGCAGCTTCTCTGAGAAGCCCCCAGTTCTTCACCAGTGTGAGACAGGCAGGCTTAGTGTGCAGCTCTGGAGGCAAAAATAAGAGCCCAGGACCAAACCTTGAAGGGCTTAAAAGAGGTTAGAGTGAGGACAGTTATATTAACAAGCATTCCTTGGCCCATCTGCTTTAAAATGCTTCAAATATAGATTATACTGATGAAAGATTTTATAACGGAATACAGTAGGACAAAGTAAATCCTATTACATTTTTCTACACATAGAAAAATGATAATTGCATAATTGGGTTATTTATTTGTTGAAAGAATTATTCTGTACCAGTGAGCTAGAGTAATATTGGAGAGTAAACAGAAAAATAATCGTGTTCAAGCTTGAAGTGAAATTAGATATATAAAATTTGAAAGCACATAAGCACCCCTATGTTCACTGAAGTGTTAATTACAATTGCCAAGATATGGAAGCAGCCCAAATGTCCATCAATAGATGAGTGAATAAAACAACTATGGGATATTTACACAATGAAGTTCGACTTGGCCATAAAGAAGAAAATTTTACCATTTGCAACAGTCTGGTTGGACTTAGAGAAAGTATGCTAAGTGAAATAAGCCATTTAGAGAAAGACAAATACCATATGATTTCACTCATATGTGGAATCTAAGAATAAACTCAACTAACAAGCAAAACAGAGGCAGACTCATAGATGGAGAGCAGATGACAGCTAGTGGGGGGTGCAGTAGGGGGTGGAGGGATTGAGCAGAAAGGGAAAAGGACTCATGGACATGGACACCAGGGTGGTGGCTGCTGTGGGGAGGGGAGTACAAGGGGACTAAATGGTAATGGGAAAAAATACAATCAAGATTAAACTTAAAAAATATATTAAATCTGTTTGTCATATCAACCAGCAGATGTTTCAAAAGATCATAGGGAGGAATGAAAAGAAATGCAAGCCCTTTAGCACAGTTGTGTGAAGTTATATTCACCGAAATGCAGTTGTGATTATTTGAATCGATTCAGAAACAAGAAACTTAAACCCCCTTTGAATTACCTGTGACTTAGCTTTGTATGTGTTATAAATGATCCAGTCATAATGTAGACATACTTAATTTAAATATACTGGTGTGTCTCTGAAAAGGAGTGATATATTTTTCTGAGTATGTGAGTGATCACAACATGAAGAGCTAGTGCATGATATCTTCTGAGTTATGGTTTAAAATATGATTTTTCCTTTTTATGTATGACATTCAGACTCAGTTGCACGTGAATCAGGGATGTATATAATTCAGAATTAGTAAATATGTTCATGTATTTATTCCTTGTACTTTCATGGTTCTCTTCAAAATAAGCTGTAATAGATTTATAAAATCAGCTTTTTAACATTGTTTTAATTTGACAATTCAGATTGATTGACACAAATGACAAAACAATCCCACGTTCTAGTTATATGTAAGGAGAAATCCTGTCTCTTGTAATTAATGTCTTCCTTTGATATTCTTCTCCTTAAGTAAACTGTGAAAGTTAGACAATGAAACCAGGGACCTAGAAAATGTGCCTGCTTGGTGGAGTAAAAAAAACTTAGATTTAGAAGATAGGCACGGGAGTGGCAGGATGGACATTTGATTCCAAGTGCATCAACTTACTGAAGGGTAGAAGAGTTGCTCCCACAATCAACCTGGCCCCCAAACGTGTAAACATAAATGCAACTACAAACACTTTCATGCACACACACCCTCGCGTTCGATAAATTTCTTCACAGTGTCATGTTATTGTGCTTCATTATGTACAGTTCAAACCCATGGTCCTCCAACGATGCACTGAGACAGCCTGCAGCACTGGGATGAACTCACAAGGTCACCGCAGAATATTTAAAATAATCAAGGACTGTTGTCATCTGTCATAAATTGCTCAGACTTTTAGCTTGAGGTAGTTCACAGTTTCAGTATTAGATAGTTCTACATTCCTTTCAGCGATGTCATACGTTCATAAAGCTGGGGTTTTGGTAGTTTCTTTGAGAAAAAAATTACCACGTAAAAGTCAGTATGGAACAGGCAAACAAGATAGGGTGCGACCTGATTCTAAGATTTGAGAATCTTATGTGCCCCAAAGGCTCACAATCCTATCAGTAAGTCATTGTTGTAATTTAAGAGTTAAATAAAATATTTTCTTAATTTTAGTGTTTGTTATTTTTTCAAAGCCTACTAAGTATGTAAATAGTATATAAATGCTTAAGTTGTTTAGACCTACCTACTTAATAAGCAAACATTTTTAGGTGTTTCTTTGGTCTGTAGGTGCTTTGGAAAGATACTGAAATACTAAGGGTGCTGTGAAGCAAAAAAAAAAAGGGAGTCTTTGGAGAAAGCATTCATTTTCATAGTACAAGCAAAAGTAATTTTGTGTTAACTTAAAATTTTTCAGTACTACAAATATTTCATAATGTTCTTTGTAAATGAAAAGAAATTTTTGTTTCATATCACTTTTCATTTCCTATTTGGGAGTGTTCTCAAAAATGACAAAAGGTAACCATTGTGGCAATGAAAACGTGAGGTGACCTTTCTGACTTTTCTGCTTCCTGCCATCCCCAGGCAGGCAGCGGACATTTCGAAAGACTGAGTGCACCCCAGCACCGAGCTCTGCGGGACTAAAGTTTAGCCTGGATGGAGTGGACTGATGAGGGGATAGGAGGGCTCTGACCATGGCTGGGGGAACGTGGCAGGGAGTGGTGTGGAAAATATCTGTTCCTGGGGCAGATGAGGCGCAGGGTCTCAGAAGAGGAGAGGATGGGAGGGGAGTGACCCGGAACTCATGGCCCATGGATTTCCAGCTGCTTGGAAACTGGCGTTTTCCTTTGCCGGAGGTCCTGAATGCCCCCAGACCCCGAGGGCACACTCCAGCTCCCAACACTGCTGCTCTGACTCCATGTGTTAGAACAGACGTGAGTGGATACCTGTCCAAACTGTAGACCACTGAGAGGTGGCATAGGTCGCGGTGGCCCCCAGAACTCTGACTGTAAGTTTTCGCCACCACCATTCAATTATTGCAAACAAACATGTATACACAGCCTGCGAATGTACAAATATCATTCTGTATTCCTTGCTTTTAAAAACTCGTTTTCAGGAGACAGCAGCGACGAAAGCCTCAGCTAGAATTGACACACACAGGAAGGGTTAGTGTTGATATAACTGCTCACTGGAGACTCCGGGTGTTGTGGTCGTGTAGATAGGTGTAAGTAGTGAGTGGGGTCTGTGAGGCAGGACACATAGGGATTTTTTCACTTAAAAATAATGTAGTCTGGTGAACGTTTGTGCATACACATTCAGTTTTTAGGAATGGATTATTGACATTAAGTAGGAGGTGCTTTTAGTAATTTATTTAATCCTTGCTACAATGAGGTTAATTAGTTTTCTAAGGTCACACAGCTACTTAATGGCAGAGCCAGGATTTGCACCAAGAAACTAGCTCTCCAGTGTCTGTGCTGGGAACCACAACGCTGTATAGTCTCTCAAGGACACTTTGAAAATGATCATATTTTAAACCCCTAAAAGAGGCAGTGGCTATGACAGTGACTTTCCATTGCAAGAACCCTGTTTTAGACGAGAAAAGCTTTTTTTCCTCTTTGTCCTTGTAGGATGTGCTTGTTTTCTCTCTTTCAGCAACCTGGGCCCCCATCCCTTTTGAAGTCAAAATGCTTTGGGGAAGAACTTCCAAAGGCTTTGAGTATGTGTGAGCAGGGGGGACTTGTGCCCTGCTTCTCCATGACTATCAGCTTATTGTCTTTTTTTTTTTTTTTTTTTTAAGGGCAACAGATCCTTAGGAACAGTAAAGGTCTAGATAGTAAATATGTTAGGCTTTTCGATCATATGGTCTCCGTCACAAGAACCCAGCTTTGTTGCTGTAGGGATAGACAATACGTAAATAAATGGGTCATAGCTGTGTTCGAAGAAAACCATTCATGAAACAGGTGGCCAGCAGGCTTTGGCTTGCAGGCCAGGCTGTAGTTGGTCAACCCCTGGTCTAGACTTCTGAGTAATTTCTATGTCATTTTTCTGAATAATAGTAAACATATCTTAAGTACTCTGTATCAAGCACTGGGTAGCACATTCATGTGTGGACTCATTTGATACATTAATTCTATGCAGTACTTAAAAGTGTTTAAAAAATTTCAGTTACTATTGACATTTGTATTGTATTAGTTTCAGGTGTACAGGATAGTGGTTAAACATTTATATAACTTATGAAGTGTGCCCCCTTGATAAGTCTGGTACCCACCTGGCACCATACATGGTTATCACAGTGTTATTGAGTATAGTTTCTATGCTGCAGTAAGTACAGAACTTCTAAAATCCTGTTTTACAAGTGAGGAAATCAAAATGTACAGAGACAAAGTTACTCACATATCCATAGACAAGCTGGGACCGAAGAGACTTTGTTGTTATTGCTACATTTTGCTAATGGGTCAAAACGAGGTTACTTATTTTGTCAGGATGCCAGCGTTGTTTTATTTTGTTTTTATTACTCATTCTCATACACTTGGAAACTTACCTGTTTCCATTCTAGTTAGCCATATTGCCTTTTGAGATCTAGTCTGCAGTTTCTATGCATGCCCTTGAGATTTCTATCCTGGACCTTTAAATTAAAATAATAATCATGCTTGCTTGTTTTGCATCTGATGCTTAGCATGTAATCATTAATATTTATGTAAGACTTACAAAACCCTATCGGTTTGTGTCTGTGCACATAAAAGATCTATTAACTTTGATTAACACTTACTTGCGATATCCAGATATTCGGGGATAAGTGTTTCTCGAGCCACTTGACAAACCTATACTGGAGGGTGTATAGACAAAATCACTTCTCTCTACAAAAAAAGATGGGAGACAAAAGACCATCCTGGGAACTTGAAGTTTTCTCTTTTCTTTTCAAGTATGCACGTGCCAGCTGAGAAAGCTGGAACAGATCAAAGAGAGGGGTGGAATTCCGGGGACACAACTGACATCCTTCATGAGAATCTTTAGTCTTTTCTTTCATCAAAACAAGTGGCCTGAGATTTGAGTTCTAGTGAATCTTACAGACACAATAATATCATCAAGCAAACAAATATTAGAAATCATCAGGAAATAATTTTTTACATGAAATAAGATATATATGCTTTTGAATTAGTGTTTTAACAATAAAAGGGAATTTGCCATGTAGTATAAAATTTATCTAAAAGGATTATTCATTCTGTTTAAAGAATTTTCATAGCATTCATATAGAATGTCAGAGTAAAGCTGATTTCATGATAGTATTTTTTTTTAACTGCAGAAAAGCTTGATTAAGGGTCTCAAGGAATACAATAAACTATTTTATTTTTGTGCCAAACATTCTTGGTTGTAGACTTCAAGTAGTATCTCTGTTTTCCAGTGAAAACAGACAAACAAACAAACAAAAACCCCTAGAAAGCCCAGAATATAGAACCTTGCTTAAGGCTCTGTAATAGGTCAGGACAGAGGTGCTGATTGAATCTAGATTTCTTGAATGGTTTCCAACTTCTTATACAACTGGATTAAACAAATAGCCGAAAGAGAAAAATAAGTCCTTTTAGGCAGATTCTGGCATTTTTCCCTTTTAATTTTTTATTCAATTAGAATAAATCATCAACATTATGAAAGTTTCTGAGCATTATAACCCTTTCAATTTTTGAATTTATATTGAAATTATATTACCCTATTTTCTTTGCGGCCTAAATACATTTCACTGCAGAAAATAACGTTAAAGAAGTCACTTTTACCCAATTGTCATTAGATTACTAAAATGAAAACAGTTCTTGTGAATATCACAACAAAGAATCAGGGCATGTTGGCGATGAAAGGGACATTGGAGACCATCTAGCACAGGGTGTCTCGGCCTCAGCATTATTGGGATTTGGATAATTCTTTTTTGGGGGGTGGGGGGCAGTCCTGTGCATCTTTGGATGTTTACCAGCATCCCTGGCATCTGTCCACTAACTGCCGGTCTGCCCCCAGGTCCAACTAAGACAATTAAAAATTTCTTGATATTACCAGATGCTACCTAGGGGGCGAAATCACCTTCGGTTGAGAACCACTGAGGTAGTACAACACCTTTCATTGTCATATAATGTTAATTTCTTGTCCATGCTTTCTGAATGAAGAGAGTTTTCCTCATTTACCTGTTGAGTATCATGGCTAGGTCCAGCATGCCAGAGGTAAGAGGAAATAAGGAATGCAGTTATGGATATAATTTTAGCCGGATCTTAAATAGAATTGACAGGTGCTAAATTTTTGCTGGGTAATCGTCATCTTAGTTTTATGATCCTTTCTATTATGTTTAGTTCTTTTGCTCTGGTCTACAGATTGTGCTCTAGGTCCGTGCTGTGCAAATCACTAAACATGTTGATTAGTGTAACTAACATTTTTGGCAGCAAAACTTTCTCAGTGAAGGAAGAAGTGTTTTGGTTTACTTTCCAGTGTAAGCACCTATCTCCTCACTGTCCTGTACCAGAGAGTTCACAGACAAACACCAATCAATGGTCACCGGTTTGGTAGCACTAATGCAGATGATCAGGGTTTCTAAGGGGGTTCCCCAGTCATGCCTCCATTTCTTACCTTGGGACTCTGTTCTCTGCTTGGCATGTTCACAAAAGAAGCCTTATTATTAACTTTATTGAGTTCATTAAATGCAAATAATGCCTTCTCGATTTTTGTAGAATTTATATTTGCATCTTCACAAGAATGCCCTTGTAAGAGAGATGTTTTGAGAGAAGTCCTTTGATGGCAATACTGATTCTATCTGATGTTGCATATGTATATCAGAGAGAATGGGAGAAAGAGAGAGGGAGAGAGAGAGAGAAGGCAGGCCAAAGCTGTGGGGGTACTAGCAAGAGTGCTTGGGTAGAGAGAGATGTATGTATAGATTCCAAGGCAAAAAGGAACATGCTGCCTTCCAGAATGGGAATATGTTCACTAAGCTGATGCTAGAATTCAAAGGGGAAATGAGGCTTTGGAAGAGTAAGCTGAAGACAGATGGTGGAGAGCCTGTAAGCCAAATTAAGTAGTTCTGATTTCATCACAAGGACAATGGAAAGCCAGGAATGATTTAATAGAGATTTAACAGAGAATGCCTACTGGAAAGCTATTTCTATGATCCCAGGGTTTCCAGTCATTTTGTTACCTTGATCATAGAACTGGCCTTAAAAGTGACTTAGTAGAAAAGACCTAAATCATAATGATAAGGACATTGAGATAACGTTATTTTCTAAAGGTGAGAATGTGGAATGATGCCAGGTTAAACCGTGATCAATGTCAAATCACAATTTCACACAGGTGCAAGAGGACGTTTGGTTCACAATCTAACAGGAAAAAGATCTAGCAATGTGACCAGATATTTTAGTCTGGAGAGGAAAGAATAGTTTCTAAATTCAAGTTAGCTAGTGGTAACAATAACTTCTATTAGCATTTGAATAAACAACCTTAGTCCTAACTAGAGCATGCACATTTGGAAAACAGTCACAGTTTTGGAGAAAGCTGCTGCTCATTCAATTTTTGTTCTGCTGGTGGAACAATGTGTTCCTGTTATGGTGCCCCGTTACCTCGGTGTAATAGAGAGATTGCAAGCTGTACAACTGGGAAACCAACGAAGTCAAGCTGTCCTGACTTCACTAGTTTAGCCTTTGGATTGTCAACTATAAACTGGGACATTTTTCTCACAGGAGGAGACCCATATTGCTTCCCCCCCAAATGAGGAATGCTTGTCACTTTTTCCATATTTAAGTAAATATATGATTGTCTTACGCAATATGAGGAGAGTATGGTCAATAAACAGAGGAAGGCTCTTTGATGGAAAACCATAGTTTACACAACAGCCTGGCAATAACTCTGGCGTTGTTCAGCTCTCAAAGTGTGAATCCTAAGGTCTGACTGCTTCCGACTCTACTTCATGTAGTTGACCAAGACAATGAGGAAATTAATAGTAAGTTTTAGTTAGTTTTCCCTGATGCGATTGGACAGAATATTTCATACCATGAGCTAATAAATAGGGACCTGGTATTTGATTCATGTTACCTCTCAGACTTTGAAAAGCAGGACATTTTTTATTGTACGTTAGAACAAAATCTTATTGTCAGGATCGTTTTAGGATGTGGATAGGGTAAAAGTACTACTCAAAATGTTTTAAAATAAATGTTAACTATGGCACAATATTTTGAAATAGTAAAATGCAAAAATCTGTGAGTTTTTACATTAAAATACAAAATTCTTTTCAAATGAGGCTTTAGGGAAAATTATCTTGATCATGTTGGCTTTGGTAATAATTCCATTCATTCAATGTGCTTTATTCCCTGCTTTTTAAATAGTAATGTTTATTCTGAGAAAATTAAGAAAGCCAGTGTGATAAAGACAGTGTTTCTTTTATGAAAAAAATAAAAAGTCTTAACAATTTTCACTTTAGTTTTTGCATTCCAAATATGGAGTTACATTAAAAAAAATCTTTAAAAATATTTTAGTATATTTTGCTTTTCTTTTTTTGTGTGTGTTTGTGAAAGGGTGGTCGTTAACATCACAACTGAACTTTCAGCAATTTTGTAGTTTTTTTCTACATAATTTTGACAGTAATTAGGGGGAATTTCTGCACTTGGAACAGAACAAAGATATAGTAAATTTAAAAGTTGCGGGGTAAAAAGATTATAAAACTGTACTTAAGAACTATGTTAAAATAAGAGTGGAGGGATTGGCCGTGATAGAATTGTGTTTCCAAGACTGACAGAGGATTCAGAAGAGAACTCTGGGAATAAGTAAGGCTTCTCTGGCAAACAGTGGGTGTCTAGAGCTGGCTACCTTTTCTGAGGAAAGAGCAATAGGGCTGTAAATGAATGGGATTTAATTTACTGGTTTGTGTTTATTCACTCTCATCTTAATAGGTAATCTTCTTATCAGTTGTTTGCTTTTAAGAGGAAAATTTCTAATTATTGTTTTCCCCTCTATCTTGGTGATGAATACTAAACATCAATAGTTTAGGCAGTCTGATAGTAGTTACAAAATCTAGAAATAATCTTCCCCTCAAATGAAATATTTTGGCAGTCTTCTCTTGATTTCCGTTATTGCAATTCTCTTGATTTCTGTTGTTGCAATGTTATTGATTCTCAGGCTCTATCATATTATTTAAAATATCTGGGTGTAGTCAAATTTAGGTGCTTTTGTTATTCTCATTCTACTTTCTTTTCTTTGGGTACTTATTATTTCCCGCAAAAAATATTTTAACGTGTTTTTCTCTGTATTTCAATTCTCTCTCAGAGGCTCTGATGTGCAGTATGTACATTGAGCACCGAACTACCTGCCTCTCTACCTTGAACATGATCTTTACCTTCTCTAGACAGTTCTTGACTCATGCAGGAAATGAGGGGATGAACTGCAGCACTCTTTGTTAGGGGGATTGTCATAAGTGGGGTTCTGTAGAAAGAGATCGTGAGAGGGAAAATTGAGCGCAGAAGCTTTACTGGTACGTGTTCATAGAAGATACTCCTGTGATGAAGTTAGGAGGACAAGATTGGGCAGGCGCAGAAGCTGACCTGCTGTAGGATAGCAGCTGATTCCTCTCAACCAATCCTATGGAGAGCTTCAGGAAGGAATGAGAAGGCCCCATAGAGTTGTTCCAAGTTGAAGTAAAGGAGCCAGGCCTTTGCATCCTCTAATCAGCCAGACATCAACTATGGGTTCTTTCTGGGAGAGAGAATAACCTTGGACAAGGCAATTCTCTGCAGCAGTGGGCAATGCCCAGTGAAGGACATGGCTGTGAAACATAAGCCAATGATATACACAGTAACCGGTGGGTGGGCTCATTGGCCTTGAAGAGGGGATTTGGGAAGAGCACCGATTCCTATTACTGATATTTTGGGCATGGGACATCTTTTTTTATGTGGAAATAACCCAGGCATTGCAGGCATGTAGAATCCCTGCGCCCGTCCTTTAGCACCATCAAACACTCTCCCATATTTCCAAACAACCCTTGGAACTCTGGTTGAGAATCCCTGGAGGTCATTGGTCTAAAGGTCTACTGTGGTTCTTACACTGTTTCCTTCTGGCTGAGAATGCCATCTGATCAAAGTTAGAAGAGACCTAACCAAAAAACAGATGAGTGTGTTGTGACTCAAAAAATGCTGTGCTGACCCTGGTTGCATATAAATAGTTCTGGGAAATTACTGGGTCAAAGGGCACGAAGATTTTAAGAAGCAGTGCCATGTATTGCCCTGTAGAGCAGTTTGGACAATTTATATTCTCACTGGCAATCTAATTATTTTATGTGCTTACTTTTTTCTTTCTTACTAACATGAATCTCCATAAATATCACTGATACTATGGATGAAGTGCAGAAAGATGGCTAAGGAAATGCGGTTTGGGTACTACAAGCTATGCTGCTGTGCCTGTTTTTTTTTTATTCTTTAATGTAGAATCATATTTTATTAACATAGTCTTTTTTATAGCTGTTCAATTATAGTTGTCTCCATTTCTCCCCCATTACTCTTCCCTGCCCAATCTACCCCCACCTCCCACATTCAATCCACACCTCTCCCCGCCAAGTTGTCTTTGTCCATAGGTCCTTTATACATGTTCCTTGACTTGACCTTTCCCCATCTTTCCCCTGTTATCCCTGTCTCCCCTTCCCTCTGGTCACTGGCAGTTGGTTCTTTATTTCCATGCCTTTGGTTCTGTTTTGCTTGCTTGTTTGTTTTGTTGATTAGGTTCTACTTATAGGTGAGATCATATGGTATTTGTTTTTCACTGCCTGGCTTATTTCACTTAGCATAATGCTCTCCAGTTCCATCCATGTTGTCACGAAGGGTAAGAGTTCTTTCTTTCTACTGCGTAGTATTCCATTGTGTAAATGTACCACGGTGTTTTAATCCGCTCATTTACTAATAGGCCTTCTGAGGATCACTCTGACAACACGGGGAAGAGCCGGGCAGAAGGGAGCCGCAGAATTGCTAGGCACCTCATCTGTGGTTAATGGCTAAAAAAAACAGAACACTTAAAAGAGATGAACATTTTTGAGGAAGGAAATGAAAATGTTTTGAATTTTTACTGTACAATTCAAACTTTTCATGGTAATCCTTTATTCCAACTTAATGGGTTTAGATTCGTTCAACTCTATCCTTTTAATATCCTAACAGTTCAAAAAGAAATATCTGCTGTTAGCCTAGCCTTGTTCCTAAGGGACAGCTGGTAGGAGTTTGGCAGTTTCTTTAAAGAAGACTCAGTAAGTATGAAGACTAAAACAACAAGCTTGTTTTGAGACAGTGCTTCCAGAACATGATTTGAAACTTTAAAAACCACAGAAGTATCCAACTATCGTTTATGAACAGAAGAACCTGTGATCTTTTACATTTACACAAAATTCTTGATGTGGTCAATTTCAGGATCCTTTATTTTCCTCCTGTTTATTTTCCTTTTCTGTAGTTACAATTTACTCAGTAAATAATTAATCTGTCATCATATTTTAGTGTCAGTAGACATTATGACATTTTTCTACATTGGAAAATGAGTCAGCCAATCAACAGCATGTGTCGGACACCAACATTGAGTCATCCATGGTGCTTAAAAAAAAATTTACCTGTGAAGAGACAACATTTTATTTTGGAAAGCTTAAAATTATAAGGGCTAGGTCAAGTATTTTGTATTAGCTGTGTCCCTTGATTTTAGATTTTCAGATGTGACAAATCAATTTTCTTAACTATGAAAAAAAATACTAGGAAAATGGGTGTATTTTATTATTAACAGCAAAAAGCAAACAAACAAACAAAAAAACCCCCAGAACAAAAAAACACAAAAAAACCCCCAACCAAACCAATGTCCCCCCCACCCCGCAATAATCTGATATAAAAACAGATGGATTTTCTGTAATTTGTGTTTATGGGCCTATTAAAAAGATAGATATTTTATTTAGATTCTTTCATTATTACAGGAGCAAAACACATTTATTTAAAAGAATCAGGAACTATGGAAACAAAATAAGGAAAACAATAAAATATTCACAGTCCAGTCATTCATAGAGAACCATTTGTATAGACTATGGTTTCTATTTTTCTGAACTTTTTTCCTTCTTTTTGCGGTTACACCTTTCCAGACTAAAAAATGCATTTAGTTACATAAATTGTATTATGTTATTAATAATTATTTTGTAGCCTAATGAAATTATAGTATGTTATGAACAGTTTTCTAAATGTTGATCCAGTTTGTTTTCTAAAGAAATGAATAACACTTTATAGTATAAAAACACCATAATTTGACCAATAAAATGAGGGACACTTGTATTGTTTTAAATATGCCACTGTTTTACACAGCATAGTGACTGCAATGAACACTGCATTATATACTTGAAGTTTTTAAGACAGTAGATCTTAAGTGTTATCAGCACACATACAAAAATCATATTTATGTGAGGGGATAGGAGATGTTAACTCACCTTATTATGTGTTCATTTTGCAGCATGCCCGTGTTTCTAATTCGCGGGCTTCCGTCACCCGCTGACCGAAGGCCGACTGCTGGGTTTTTGCCTCCCCCCACTCACTAGTGGGCCTGAGTCCCCCATTCAAGGCAGAATGTCCGGCCTCTTTCATTTCTCTCCTGGTTTTCTAATTCATTCCTGAGTATATTTAGCTTCTAATTTCTTGGCTTTGGCTGCTGTTTCCAGACCTCATGTTTGTCCTTTCTGCTGATGTCAGAATTGGCTTCTTCAGTTTTGATCCTTGCACTCTCCCAGATATTATATGGCAAAAGATAAAAAGAATCTCAGTTATCACCTTGGTGTCATTAACTTGTTTGAGGCCATTTCACTCATCCAACCTTGACTCTCCTGGAATCCAGCCCTGCTGTTCATCTTTGCTTCTCTGCCAAAACTTTTTCCTAAAGCCCTGCTTGGAGGATCAGTTCATCTTTGCTTCTCTGCCAAAACTTTTTCCTAAAGCCCTGCTTGGAGGATCAGATCCTGGCCCAGTGAGGGAAGGTAGGTGCTCAAGGGAAAGTGTGTCTGGAAGAAGGGTTAGCCCCAGCTTACGAGCACAAAGGGACATGTCACAGCGTTCAGGACTCATGAGCACTCTGAGTCGCCACCATGCCTGCCGCTGCCGACCCCTGGGCTTGCTTTTGGTTCTAGGGTATCTTTAGGCTCCATGCCTCCCATTTGCTGCCTGTAATCTGGGCAGTTTCCCCAATTTCTTTGACCTTTGTTTAGTTCCTGCAACTACAGAATGATGAGAATACTAATGCGTAATGATAGAATCACCTCGATTAGATTGTTGGATCTGGCACAGCTGCTGCTATTGTAAGAATCTTTGGTTTTACAGGGGATCATTTCCTACCCAGCGGTCAGAAAAGCTCCAAAGTGGTTGCTCCCTGGGGCCATCCTCAGTACCCAGGGCCAGCAAGGTATGTGGCACCCAGTATGCTGGCTCCTGCCCACCTCTCTCTGGCTTGGCTTTGTGCCTTCTGACATATAGACCCCGTAACCTACTTTGTCAGAGAGTTAATAATCAATGTCATACATTTTCTCATATCACATATGTTTTAGTCTCTTTAGATACATTAGCTCAAATAATCTTTCTGGAAGATAGATTTTATAGTCTTTATTTTATAGCTTAAAACCAAAACCAAAACCAAAATTAAAGCAAAACAACACCAAACAAAAACAATGGCAAAAACTAGAGGCTCTGAGAGATTGTGTAGCTCGCTGATGTTATATTGGGTTGGCCAAAAAGTTCATTTAATTTTTTCCGTACGATGGCTGCAGTAGTGCTTAGTTGTCTTAAATGACATTTGAAGCAATTTTGTTAGATTGTGTTGTGATAGCTGTCAAAATTGGTGATGTTTTGTGCAGCCATTTTAATACTGAAGATGGAGGAAAATATGCAACATTTTTGGTGTCTTAAGCTTTATTATTTCAAGAAAGGTGAAAATGCAACTGAAACACAAAAAGAGATTTGTGCTGTATATGAGAAGGTGCTGTGGCTGATCAAACGTGTCAAAAGTGATTTGCGACATTTCTTGGTCCTATTGCCATTTTGGCCAAATCGTTCTTTGCTGTGGGGCTGTCTTATTCACCGGAAGATGTTTAGCAGCACCCCTGGCCTCTACCCACTAGAAACCAATAGCAGGAGAGAGCCAACACACTCAAAATATCCCAATCAATGAAGTTCTTAGTGAAAATGAAAAATATATCTTTTATTTTATGGGAAATACTAAACAGACATTTTGGCCAACCCAGTAAATCCAGGAAGGAATCCAATTAGGATTCTTATCTGGGCTTTCAGTTTTAAGCAATTTCTCAAATAGTACATGTCATGATTTTATCCTGTGGATACTTGACCCATTGTCCTAAGACAAAAAAAAATCCTTTACTTAAACGTAAAAAAACCCCAAAAAACAAAAAACCATCATCACTTCTTTTCTCCCTCATTCTAAACTTGGGAGCCAAGGTGCAAGGTTAGTAAATGTACCTTGACTTGTCCATTTTCGCAACAGCTGTCCCGTTTCCTCTTTCTTGTGTTCTGAAAGGAATCACCATTCTTTCCATTAGCCTCTGAAACGTCTAGAAAGATATCAGCATCTCTTAAACACGTTCTCCCTCTTGGAAACATTTGTGGCAGCCGGGCCTTTCTTCACTTGGGGAGATCAAAATAAAACTACTTACAGAATGGAATACTTGAAAGCTTCTCTGACTTTATTTTAACCTTGATGACATTTCTGCTTGCCTTATTACCAGCTTAGTGTGGGGAATTCAACTAAATAAATTGCCAGATGTAAGAGATACAGTAATTGCTGACGGGGCGGGAGTTTGGAGGCTTCTTCATTTGGACTAACTTAAGCTTCAAGCCAGTTATGTATTTTTAGAAAAATTCTAAAACATTTAAGTCCTGTTTTTCTTCAGTTTTTAAAAAATTCTTACCCAAGGATGCATTATTGATGAGAGGGAGAGAGAGAGAGAGAGAGAGAGAGAAAGAAAGAGAGAAACATCAGTTGCCCTCCCATACATCTCCACCAGGGATCGAACCCGCAACCTAGGTATGTGCCCTGATTGGAATCGAATCCACACCCTTTTGGTATATGGGACGATGCTCTACCTAACTGAGCCACCTGGCCAGGTTAATCCATTGTACTATTTCTCAGGTATCAGATGTTTATAGTTTTATACTGAGTTCTAATGTTAAAAAAATTACCAAATGAACACATTCAGAAATCCAGAAATCTTGAAATATTTTTTAGACTGTGCCTAGCATGACATAATAGTAAAGTTACAAGTCAGTGTTGGTGAATTATGACCAAGGTCATGGAAAACACATTGCTTTTTTTAGTGGTTGCATGATTATCAGCCCCTGATGATAAATCTGCACCCACTGGAAATGCAGTTAACTTACCTTGGTGATTTTGATTTATAAGCCTTGCAATGCACAAGGTTGCCCATTTGTTAGTGCTTGTTTTATATTTGAATAGCTTGGAAGCCTATAAATTTGAGGCATAGCTTAAAGTTTGTCTGGCTATTTCATATTTCATAGAAGGCATCTGATCAGAGAACTTCAACTTCTGTTATTACTATTGTGACACTATTAAGTTTTTTAACATAGAATTTCCAATTTGTATTTTAGAGCATCTCTCTTTGTGGATCAGTGCAGAAATTTCAAAGAACTGTCAGAACTATAAAAAAACAACAACAATAACATGAAAACTGCAGGTGAATTATCAGCTTCATTTGGGGAGTAGAAGTTAAATGGTTTAAAGGGAGAATACCGAAGAACTAGTGACTGATAAAATTTATTCTAATTAGCTTCTCTTTGAGCTTTTGTTCACAATACACAAGACCCTGAGGGCTTTTATTAAAAATTGCACTTAATTTTAATTATACAGAGGAATCTTCCAGCATTGGGCTGGAACCACATAAAGAAGATTCTTGAATGAATGAAAAGATGTGGCCAGAATGAAAGCTTAATGAATATGGACGTTGAATACCTAAATGTGAAATAACTTCCAGGGTTAAATTGACCATAGAAGCAGTTATGTGTCAGCCTGAGCTCTCCTTTCTCCTTGCTTACTGAGGCTCTTTATTGCTGGCTGAGGCGTTACACATTAAGAACTTTTAAGTATTAGTCCTTGCAGCAAGGTTTCCCAGCCTTCCTGGTATTGTCATTTTGGGCTGGATAATTTTTGTTTCGAGGGTGTGGTGGTAGTCAGGGGGCTGTTCAGTTTCTTGGAGGTAGCTGGATGCCCGCAGCAACTGTCCTCAGTTGCGACAACCTAAAATGTCTCTAGACATTGCCTCGTGTTCCCAGGGGGGTCGGAATCACCCCTGATTTTGGAACAGTGTTTGACATTGATAATGCAGAAAAGAGAGAAGAATGACAAACGACAAGGTATATCCACCTTGAAGATATCAGTGTGTCTATTAAAATAAGGTACCAATTGCAGTCCATTTGCCACTAAGCTCAGTAAAGCAGCGCCAACCTGTCAGACTTAGCTGCAATGTTATTTCAATATTCTGTGTCTAGCAACTGTGCAATATTTGATAGTTTTTCATTTGATTTCATACTTAAATACAACATTAAGAATGATCAAGTCTTTTGAGACAGTTTAATACTTGGCATTTATAAATACTGAAGTTTTACTCATCATAGATGACTATACTTTTACACTTTTACATTGACGTTTCATATTTTAAGAAGTGAAACTTAAGGAATGTTTCCTCTTTTGTCAACATTTATTGATTCTTTTAAATCTTACTTGTTAAAAGCAGAGTCTTTTGTGTGAGGCCTTGTACTATTTTCCATGGTTCAAATTTGGTGCTCTTCCTAAAGGTATAGAGATTGACTGTATTCTGGTCTGGAACAGAAAAACTCATCTTGATGTAAGCAGTGTGGTAGTGAGAGCCAATCACTTTCCAGTACATCACAAGGAAATATTCTGCTTCTAGAATTCTTTTGGTATCTAATGAAAAGAGGTGTATGTGAGAAGTAGGACATAATTGCAGGGTTGACAGGATCTAGAAAACTACTTTTCATTACTTACTTTGAATTGGTTTAAAAAATGTAAAAGAATGTAAACTTGGATAACTAAGGATGAAAAAGAATACAGGAAGTATACAGGAATTAACTATTCTTAAGCAACTGAGATCATTATAACTTTGAGGCAGTGAATTTGTTTCTAGAAGTTTCTTGCAGCTAAGGCAAAATGGTAAGTAGTTAAATAGTATGAATTCATTTTTTAAAAAAGCTTTAAAATTATTTTGAAAACCCTGGCTGAGTAACTCCATTGTTTAGAGCATTGTCCCAGTGCACCAAGGTTGTGAGTTCAATTCCTGGTCAGGGTACATACAAGAAACAACCAATGAATGCATCGATAAGTGGGACAACAAATCAACGGCTCTCTCTCTCTATCAAAAAAAAAAAAATATTCTGTAAGACACATTTTTTTTTTCATGGAATTTGTCCAAGAAATACATTTTCTTAGGATTTGACAAAATTATAGAGCTTTTTACTTACAGATGTTGAAATACATAGTTGACAACATTTTCTGTTTTATAAGACAGGAAGGGGAATGTTGTCTGTTAGCGTTTGCAGTTCTCTGCCTTATAGGAAGAAAAACAAATGGTTTCAATAGCAAAAATTTTAAGATGGAGGTTAGTAATATTCCATATTATGCATAAAAATCTCCTCCTGACCAATGTCTGATTTTAAGTAGCACTGCATCCTCATGCAGCCTCAGTTATAAACTATATTCCCATGTAGCTTTGTAAGTTGATTTAGTTATTTAGGCTACTTAAAAATTACCTTTTAAAAATTGAAGAATTTTGACAAATTAAATACATTTAGTGTTAATGTCGAGCTGTTACGACTGCTGCCAACAGGCACCAACACTGCTTTGAGAGACTTCTTAAAAAGAGAAAATAAAATCATGCTATTTTCAAAGAGTAGGATGCTCTATTGTTTTTGTTGTTTTTTAAAAAATCAGCTCATCGCTAAATCACATTGTTTAGATGTGGAGTTTTAGAGTGTATTTGGCCATAGACATATTTAAATTCTTGAAAGATACATATTAAACAAGGCAGGAGAAAAATCCCAGATTTTAACTGTAATAATATGATTTGTATTCCAAAGTGGTAATGTATAGGATATATGTGAGCATTATGATTTTTTTTTTTTACTATTGATGATCTCTGTCCATTGGGTCACATGCTAATGATAGACCAAAAAGATAGGTTAAAACAATTATTCAGAGAAATGATTCTTAACACTGCCTAAGTAAGATGAAGCAGAGTTGAACAGAGATTGTTAGAATAACCATTCTGGATACCTGGTTGATATTTGTGGTATGTTATGAAAAAGCTATCACAGAGTTAAGAAAACATACTAAAAAATATTATCAGTCTATTCTTTTCGAGTGATTAAGTGTAAAACATCACTTTGTCCATCTGTAATAATTACCCTTTAGACTTAATTAAGATAATTAGCTTGATAATGATGGGGTTATTCTTTTAGAACAGGTTGGGAATAAAATCCTGGTGATGAGAGATCATTTTCTAGAGCTGTTTCCACTGTAGAATAGCTAATTATATGTTTTCGAGGAGAGGAAGTCACAGGTTTCCAACGTGATTTCTAATATGGAAATATCAACATAAATTAACATTTTGGAGTGAAATTACTTGATCAGTATGTGATGGAAATTTGCACTTCAATAGTTCCTCTTGGAATGTCTTGCAATTTTAAAACATCATTCTCTGTATTTGAGAAATTTGGGTAATGTGCGAAAGGTTTTATTCTAATGAGTAGTAAGGAACCTAGGACCTAGGTTCTTTTTGGTCTTCTGTACCAAAAGCCTATCAAAAGAGTCTCCTGTTTATTTTTAGAAATGTAAATCTGAATTCAGAAGGTTCTTTTCAGCTGACTCCTACCATTCAGGCAACTCCTTCATGAGGCCTGTAGATCCCAGCATGTTCCTAATGAATTGCAGATTTCCAATTCTTGGGAGGTTTGTAATGAAGCTTTGGGGTTCTAAGTGGGTCAGAGCAGATTTTGTTCTTTGTCAGGTTGTAAGAAATCCAAGAGGCAATCTGTGCTAAAGACTCTGGAATAATAATTTCGGCACCTGCTGCTTTCTTTGCTTTTTTACGAAAAGAATAATGTTATTGAGGACTAACCAATAAAAGAATTTCTTAGAGGTATTCCTTGTTGAGAGATGGATCAGTTTGCTTGGGCTCAGTATAAAGATGATTCAGATCCAATTCTAGTAATTTAAGTAAAACAATAATTTCAATTGGTTTAGAGATTTAGGACAATCTAGATTTGTTTTCCACTTACAATTAAATATATAAAGAAACTACACCGAAGGGCACCCAGCTGAATTCTTTCGCAAACTTGTAGAGTGATGAAGAAATATTCTTGCATTATTTTACTGATGATTTTCTCTGTTTTCTGGAAACCCAGCTTTCCGGAAATTCTGCTTTCCATTTGTTCAATCTCCTAGACTGGCCTCCTACTTTTGTACCTTTCCTCGCCTTTAAAAAAAAATCTCTGTCCTTTTGGTTTATTTCTGGGAAATTCTTCCAGATTTTATCTTTTAACTGTTACACTGATTTTAAATTTCTGTCACACTTCTTAGTTTCTGAAAGTTCTGTTTACAGTTTTGTTTTGTTTTTTTGAATGTTTGCATATTTGCGGCATTTTGGCCTTTGGCATTATAAATATCATGACTTATTGCTCTGATTTTTAAAAAATTTCTTCTTCCTGATAGTCTCTGTGTTCTGGAAGTTGCTTTATAAATAAGTTGTTTTGACCTGTCTTCCTTAAGTAGAGAACTAAAAAGCTGCTTGAAACCTCTAAGCATTTGTGCTTTACTGTGGGTAACTTGGGTGGGCCATTAATTGGGTTGATCAAACTCCCTAAAGAAATGTGTTCTGATTTCCTTTCTGGAGGGAGAAGTTCTAGCTGCCAGCCTTCTGGCACTAGAAAAGAGGCTGTGTGGGATGGAAGGAAGATGGCTCAATACTTTGCATCCTGCATACGCGGTTACTTAATCCCTTTGTTTTCAGTAGATTTCCCATGTCTTTAGTTGCTTGGGATACTCCCAGTTTGAAGCCCGTCGGTTTCACCTTTCCCGTCTTCAGTCAGAGTGGCGGAGGTGGAAGGGGGCAGGGATGAGGGATAACACTCAGCAAAGCATAGTAGGGGAAGGCAGGTAGGTATCTAACCAATTCTCAAATAGCTTTTATCCAGTCCTTCTTATTTAGGTTCCCTGCCTACCCCCCTTTATCCCCAGTTCTAGGGAAGCTGGTGCTATCTGTTGTGGGGCATTTGGGGGAATCTTTTGTGGAACTAGTTCTTGTTTTTTCCCACTGCCCACATCAGTCTGAGCTTTCTTGAGTCCAATAATTCAATTACTACTTGAGAACCTGCTTTTTACCTTCCAAAATTTAGTTGCCATTGTCTTTTCTCCTGATATTTCCATTCTTGTAGGTTCAGGTCTTTTAAAAAAGGCCAGTTTAGAAAGTTTTGTTCAATATGCTATGTTGCCTTGGAACACCCTGTTCGAAGGTTCCTTTCAATTGGGAGCTATACCTTTGAATGGGAAACTATCAGAAGACAGATCTTAAACTAATGATGTACCAGGGTCTGGTGTAGAAACTTTTCTTAGGTGTAAAAAAATTTATTTTTTGGTGGCTAAAGTAAAAAATATCCATTAAAATTTATTGTCTGTGGTGGAGATATTGTAACTATGTCTTTCTTGTGTGGTAGTTTTCTATCCAACCATGAATTTTGAAAATCGAGACAAAGTATAATATTTTAATGCAGTGAAAAAGTTTACCAAGAGCTAAATATTACCTGAAATTTAAGCATGCTTAGAACTCAAATATTAATGCAGTTTACTCATAACCTAGGTCAGGTTGCTGGTTTTTACAACTATTACAACAAACAAAAATTCTAGAGGCTTTTTATCACAACCACAGAGGTCTGCATTGTTGCCTTACTAGAGGGGAGGACAAACTTTACAACTGGTCAGAGTTGGAGGATAAGCTTCAATTTACATCAGTCAAACTGGAGGCAAAGAATAAATGGTTTCTTCTCTGTGCATTTTATACCTGGGAAAAGAGGAGAAAAAAACACTGTCAATCAAAACAAAAAGGGAGTTGTAATTACTTCCAATCTATCTTATCAACAATAAGGATATGTCAGCATTTTAATTATCAGTGTTATTCACAACATTTAGATGATATATAGCTAAATTTTAAGAGGATACTCTGTAAATAATATTTGTGGAGTTGGAGTTTTTGCTGTCACTTGAGATGTGTGTATGTGGCAGATGGTGTAGATGAAGGAAGGACGGATGAAATGAGAAGCTGAGTTTTACCAAGAAGTTTGTAGAGGCTCCTCTGCTGCCATTATATTCTCACTTGCATCTTTGCAATATGGGATTATATTAAACATTTCTGGTGCTCATTCCCATCTTCCAATGAAAAGTTAAAAAATATGTAATTAATCAAAAAAGAGTACCTGTCAGGTTATTTTCAAGTGACAAAGGACTTGACCTTTGTCATGGTGATATCTGGTGTTTAAGGTTGGCTGCTGGGAATTTGACTGTAAGTTAAAAGAAGCATTTGTATTTCTCAGTTCACCCAAAGGAGTAATAAAGTATACTTCAACTTCTGAAGTCTGTTTCAAAGTCAAATACCTTCCTTTGAGAGTACTTTGCTGCTCACTGATAACGCTGGAAAAGGGCATTTCAGTCAACGTTTTATTCTTTTAGTCAGGAATTGAGGCTGAGTAGGTAGCCACCAACAGGGATAATTTAAAAGGGACCCTCAGAAGGACCTTCTATCAAAACATATATCCCTGAAAGAAAACCCCCAGTATATATTTTTCCCTACTTTTTTGAACTGTTTCATATTCTGCTTATTACAGATTCCCTGAGGTTATAGTGTCATCTTTTAAAATAAAAATATCCCAGGGAGGGTTAAGTAGCCTATTAATCAATCCTTCATAATCCAGTGTGGCTCAGTCAAGTTAAATTGCTTTCCTCTAGCTAATGGAAGTTTTAATGGGGGATCAGGAAGAGGGGAAAGGGAAGTGCAGTCCCTGGGGTTCTTCAGTGTAAGGCTGATCAGAAGGCACTCAAGTGGGCTTACTGTGGACATCCAACGCATGGCATAAAGATACTGGATACCGGGTTTGAGAAGAAAAGACGTAGGAGCTAGGGGAGGAGGGAAGAGAGAGAGGTGGGAAAAGGGCAAAGACAAACTTGCAACTTTGCAATATGTGAAATGTGTGTGAGTGGTGTGGAGATATGGCTTTGTATTTTTGTTTGGAATTTGTGTTATGTTTTGTGTCATATATATCTCAATATTTTAGGAAAGAGAATATAGATCCTTAAAATCAGACAAGCTGTATTAGACAAATACATAAAACATATAAAATGCTACTATATTTCATTAATTAAACAAGTTTTAATGCTTAAACAATTAAACACATGTTTAATTCAATTAAACATTATTCATTAAACTTCCATTAACTAGAAGAAAAGCAATTTAATTAAACTATTTTTATTTTAAACTCCAGGGAATAGATAATCAGGGTTATGAGACTAATTATTGTCAAAAGCAAAGACATCTCAGAATTACTAAGTAGAGCAATTCTGCAACTCTTGATTGAAAGAAGTGTTTCTTTCAGAGATGTATTTTTTTCTTTGTGTTTTTCTATGTGGCAAGGAAATACAATGTAGTGTCCTTGGTAGGACTGAACAATATTTTAGCTTAAGCAGGTGTTTCAGTTTTTAAAGCTTGCTCTAAATTATAAAGCTTCTTGAATATATTTATTTTAGGAGTTGTTAGGCTTGTTCTTACAGAACAGCATATGTGTGTAGAAAAGCAAGCTAACTTATATTCTTGGTTAATCACATCAGTGGGAAGCTGACGACTGTACTGGAGTTCAGGCACTGCCTGCCACTTTTGAGTTTTTATCTTAATTACAGATATATTACCTATGAGGAAATAAATGATCTCATTCGTACTAGTTTGGCAATATCAAATCTGGAAGGTCAGAAGCTGCAGCTCCATGTGTAATAGCCAGGGTGATCATATGATTTATCATCAATCCAAACCCTGAGTTTTGAGAGTAAAAGGTAATGTTCAAAATAAATTAAAATGTTATCCATCTGTTCTTCATCTATGCTCAGTTTAAATTCCCCAGTTTTAGGATTTTCCTTTAGTTCTTTTTTAGAATTTCCATTTATCTCCTGAATGCTCCATCCTTTTGGCCATTTTATCTTGCTTCTATTGAATACATAATCTCTTGGTTATGAGTTGCTTGTCTCTCTGCAGGTTTTGTAGTTTAAAAAAATTATATACTGTACATTGTTTTCTAAAGAACAATAAAGGCTGATATGTCCACTCCTATATTTATATATCTATTTCTATCTTAACTTTTTAATTTATTGTCATTCTTTACTCCATGATTTTTCTTAACTTTATCTGAGAGTTCTTTCATTGAAATTTAATTTTAGGTGTTATACTCTTAATTTCCCTTAAAATCTTATTCTCTAATTATTCCTTTTTTTTCCTACAAAAGCCTATTTTTATTATATGGATGTGATAATTCTTAAAACTGTGTTTAGTGCTACTGATATTCCTCGAATGTCCGGTGCTGTATTGCTCCTTGTTCTTCCTTAGTAATGGGGACGTTGGATTGTCATCGCTCGCTGACAGCTTTCTTTTACCATTGTGTACCTCTGTTTCCCCTAACATATAAACTATGTATGTACTTGAGTAGGCATGTTGACTGGTAGATACACTTGACTTTAAGATGAACACTATGTAGTAGACAGTCTGGTGTTTTCCTTTGGAGTTTAGCCCTCCCCGGAAAAATCATTTAAATTCTTTGGAGATGGGCTGTGTCATGTGGTATTTCTGCCAGACGCCTGAAAGTAATGGTGGGAGGGACTTACCCCGCTGTTCAATACTAGGACCTTTACTCAGACACCCTCAGTGGTGCCGTTCAACCTACCCTTGCCTTCTGTGCCTCTGGGTTGTATTACTAGACACCGTCTGGGCTCTCCTCTGAGCAAAACAGACCCTCATCCCAAGTTGTCATCACAATAATTGCATCTTCGTCCAGTGTTCTCTAAATCCATTACACATGGTAGACCAGTCAGAATTTATTATTCACTCTGCTTTCTACCTTATTCACTTTTTGTTAGGACAGTCTCTTTTCTACATTTTAAGATTCATTTTAGTGTGATTGGAGAGGGAGAAAGATCAACATTTGTGCTCAGGGTGCTGCCCTGCCTCAACAGTAGCATGGATTTTGAATGTTATTTAAATGTTTAGGCTTTGCCTTTTTTTTCCGTTGTGGTTTTTAAAAGCTTTTTTTTGGTATATTTTATTGATTATGCTATTACAGTTGTCTCATTTTTTTCTCCCCTTCATCCTTTCTGCCCTGCACCTCATCTCATCATCCCCACACCTCTTAGTTCATGTTCATGGGTTGTACATATCAATTCTTTGACTTCTCAATTTCCTCTACTATTCTTAGGTTCCCCCTGTCTTTTTTTGTGTGTGTGTGTGTGTGAACATTTTCCTGTTACCACTTTCCCCTGCCCCACCCCTCCCCAACTTCCACAATCAACCTTCCCCCATTTGGCTTTGTCGATGGGTCCTTTGATGACCCTTCCCCTCCCTTTCCCCCATCATCCCCTGCCCTCCTCCCCCCTGGTTACTGTCAGTTTGTTTTTTATTTTAATGTTGCTGGTTATGTTTTGTTTGCTTGTTTATTTTGTTAACTAGGTTCCACTTATAGGTGAGATCATATGGTATCTGTATTGCACCCACCTGGCTTATTTCACTTAGCGTAATGCTCTCCAGTTCCATTCATGCTGCTACGAAGGGTGGTAACTCTTTCTTTCTGCAGTGTAGTATTCCATTGTGTAAATGTACCACAGTTTTTTAACCCATTCTATTACTGTTGGGCACTTAGGTTGCGTCCAATTCTTGGCTATTGTAAATTGTGCTGCTATGAACATTGGGGTGCATAGGTTCTTCTGAATTGGTGTTTTCAGGATTCTTAACATATAATCCTAGCAGTGGAATTGCTGGGTCAAAGGGCAGTTCCACAAAAACATTTTAAGAGCATTGAAAGTAGGTTTCAATATTTTGTATGTCCCCTCCTCCCTTTTTTATCCCTTACGGATTCTTCCATGAACTGAATATTGGACAGACCCAGTAAGTACTTGTTGAAGACTAAATCTTAAAACCCGCTAGCATGAAAACATAATTGAAAGTATTATAACAGATCGTGGGGAAGTTTTGTTGTGGAAATTTGTGTTCTGGAAAAATTAAAAAAAACTAAAAGCCAGTTTATAACATCCATATTTAAAACAATATGTACTTCAAGTGAATTTTACTTAAATCAAGCCTTAGTCTTGCCTGATTTCTTACTTAAGAAGCGGCAAAGGATACAAGTGAGTTGAAAGCTGGTGAAATTGGAGGAAAGAGGCTCTGGGAGGAGTACAGTCAAAGGACTTACAGGTGGTGGGGAAAGGGATGACTGACCGTGAAGAGTGCAAGAGGAAGGCGGCCTGTCTCCTGCTTCCTGCTTCTGTTGGCAAGGAGGAGACTCTAAGGGAGCTCTGACCCTGGATACTTAGAACTCAAAGGCACAAAAGAAAAGCAAATTGAGTTTCTTTGGGTGCTTTTGGATATAAATGCTATGTATTCATTAATTTTCCTGAGTCAGGAGGTAGCTTTTCATACCAGCTTCTTTTTATACCAGGTTTTCATACCCGGTATATACTTTTTATACCAGGGAAATGTTTATGTGAATTAGTAAGGAGATGCAAACTTCTCTTCATGCTTCTTAATTAGGCCGAAATTCTATCAGGGGATTTGTGCTGACCTCCTAAATAATGAATGTGAAATTCAATTTTCCAAAGTCACAGATGCCCAGTCAAGGGTACAGACAATTTATGTGTCTTTTCTGTACAGTCTCCTGCGTGTGAACGTTGTTCCAGTGCTGAAATGCATGGGGCCCAGTGTAGGGCCTGCTTTTACACTGTGGTCGAAACTTCTGAAAGCCTTTACCCCTTGACAAAGTACAGCACTGCTCGACTTCTAATTTTGCAACATTGCTTGTATTTTTCATAACTTGGTTCGATTCTTTGTTTCTTGTCTCAGAAAATGATCGAATAAAAACAGTAAGCACAGCAGCCAGTTATGGCTTCTCTTTATAAATATATCGAGTACCCATAATAATAGAAGAAAGTAACTGACAGGACGCCAAAGACTAAAGCAGAATTTACTGATATGTTAAAGTTTCCTGTTGTTTGAAAAACACCTTTGATGCATTTTGGGAACAATTGGGCAAAAAACATTTTTAAAAATTAACTTTCTTCCCATGGCCATCTAACCTTCCAGTCATGAACTGGCCCAAACATGTAGCTTCATGAAAACTACAGTATGACATTTTTAATTATAATACGCTGCAGTTAGGATCACATAATACAAAGTGCTCCTGCCTGGAAATTTTACATTTAATTTGTATCTTGTGGAATTGCACTGTGATTGTATAAAGTCTTAAACTATCTAACATTTAAAAATGCATATTTTCATTATTACTTATGGTAAAATTTTCTCAAGTGAATAAAAATACAGTGACTCTTTCGATTGAATAATAAATACGGGCTTCCCTCTGATGTAATTAATGCAGCCTATACTATTCACTAGAGAACAGAAATGTTAAATCATACATTAAATAGTCGCTAAGAGTATTTCATTACCAAACTGATTCTGCAGTTTTCATAGGCTTGTGGAAAATGTTACTCACCTCTTGGGGAAAACCTTTGGCAGAAAGCTGGGTTTTGCTTGGCATCCTGTTTGCATCAGTTTAGTCTCTGGTTAGCCTGTTCTTGGTGTCAGTGTATGCATATTCTCTTCATGTTGTGGAAGGAAAGACAACTTTAGTTCTCAACCCATATTTATTTTTCTACTGGTATTTAATCTCTGTGTTGAGTTTAAGATTTAGGATTCCAGTGTGATAGTTTAAATGCGTATGGTTTGCAGTAATGACAGTTCCCAAGTTATCTAATGGGATTCTGGAGTTTTGCTTCTCATTCTATTATAAGCTCTTCGGCTAAACATCCCCGTGGTGTAAAATAAGGACATCATCTGAAGCATGGTCATGTTTCTGACGTGCAGCAAGCCTTTCAGGATTCTCAGGCACCTGCTAGCCAGACTGCAGAATGAACATTAAAAAAATTTCAAGGTAAGAGAGAAGGTAATTAGAGTTAATGAGAGAAAAATGGAGAAAAACAACAAAAGACAGTAATTAAATTTAGTCTATAGTGTTACCTATGGAAGTTATTTATATATAGTGAAACATGAAGCTTAAGTCTCATTACTCATCCTTTTATTGGAATTTTTGGTGCCTGGATAAAATTAATTTGCACTTTTATTGCTTTGTTTTTTAATAATTGAAGGTTTGATTATCTAAACCAACCATTGCTCCTTCTAAATGAAGTCAATAATGTAACATATAAGATAATATTGAATATAAATTTACAATATTTGTTGTGTTAATATTGAGATGATACATTTAAAAGATAAAGACCATTAAAAATTAGACACCTGAGTTACTTACCTCGAGTCATCAGACTTTATCGGCAAAGATGTGTAAGAGCTACATTGGTGTCTTTCATCGATGTGACAGGGAAGGCGGTGTGCATGAGTGTGCTTCCCCTTGGCTTGAGGCCTGACCCCTGGGGTATCTCAGAGTGGAGGGGGTAATTGCTGAGCTGTGCTGTTTCGCTTTCATTTTTGGTTTTATGTTACAATTTCAGCCTATGTTTGAGGGAGAATTCCATCCTTAACTATGCAAGAACCTTCCCACTTAGTCTTTAATTTAACCTTTAATTTAAGGACCAGATTATCATTATCTAATTACCCTTAAAGCTATATCATAGGAGTTATTCATTCTACAAACATTTCAGGGTTTCTTGCATCAAAGAACATTTAAATCAAGCCTATCCTTTTATGGTTCCTGGTCCATAGTGAAGGTTAGTTATATTTAAGTGCTTTTACTGACTGGATTCTTGAATTAAATTCAAAACATCGTTCACCCTTCATCCCAGTATAAATTGTATATGTGAATGGCAGTGGGCCTTGAGGAGGAAGTGCTTATTTATGTTTGCCTACTCTGTGATTTTTTAATCTCCAGAATTAATCTGTGGCATGTTTAGGTTAGATTATTATTATTTCTGCTGTAACAATGAAGAAACTAAGATTTCAGAGATTTGGTAATAGGCCCAAATTTACATGGGCGTAGTAAATGCGGAGATAGGATTTGAAGCTCGGTGTTTCTGACCCCAAAGACTTTGCTGTCACCAACTAACCTATGTCACAACCCCTTGAACAGTTAATGAATATTTGGGAGGTTTTCTGTGTAAGTAGTACATTGTTCGGTTGATTCAGTTGTGGGTAAAAAAAACAAACAAACAAAAAACATACACAGTTTGTCCTCTTGAGGTTTACAGCCTCATTGGAGAACACTGATAGCTTTCAAATAATATTTTAATATTGAAAGTACAGCTACAACTGTGACGAATGTTCGAAAGGAACAGAACACAACTCTACGCTAGTAACATTAACTGAAGAAGCCTGAGATGAGATGGAAAGGTAGAGTAGGGAATTAACTACTGAACAATGATGAAGGAACATTCCAGAAGGAAGAGCAAGTGCAGAGCTCCTAAGGAAGAAGAGAGCGTGATGCGTTAGGGATGAAACTGTAGGACAGGAGTCCTGGCCAGTGTGACACAGTTGGTTGGAGTGTTGTCCTGTAACTGAAAGGTTGTCACAGAGTGTACAATCCCCAGTCTGGACATGTACAGGAGGCAGCCAATTGATGTTCCTCTCTCACATTGACATTTCTCTCTCTCCCTTCTTCTCTCTCTGAGAAGCAATAAGAGGGTGTCCTCAGGTGAGGATAAGAAAAAATGTAGGACAGAACAATACAAGTGAAGAAGAAAACTGAAGGGGTATACTTTTGGGGGTCTAAGGAGGTGTGCATGATAAGCTGACCTTTCTAAGCAGCTTCTCTCTTTATACCAAGAACAATGGGAAGTCATGAAGGGTTTAAATCAGCCAATGCCATGATTTTTAACTAATAGGGGTGCTCATTTATGAGAATATCACGCAGTTAAGCTTTTTAGTAACTGCCAAAGATATGGTAGATGTTTCCATTATCAACTTTTTTCGAGTTTGCTTGCAAAGAACCTTCTGCTTGGGTTTCTGTCTTCCATTTGATTTCTACTTGCTAACCCCGTAGTGAGGTTCTCTGAGATTTCCAGCTGAGATAATACGTGTGACTGTCCTTTCTAGGTCGGTAAAGTGCTGTATGTTAGGCATTATTACAAGGTGTAGCTTGGTATTCAATATCAATTTAATGTAATTACTCTGTTCTCAACCAATTTGTTGGACAATAGATAGCTTTCTTCTTTCTGACATCTTAAATTCCCTTCTGGTAAAGAGCGCAGATTCACTTCTTAGTGGCAGAACTGAACAGGCGAGTGGGGACTAATGTGAGCAACTAAAAAGGCACCTTTGGTGGTAGGGCTGGGGTCCAGGTCTAGGAGTTTGAAGAGAGGGGGAAGTTACCAGAGGGATATAGCTGAACAACACAGCGTACCAAAGGGAATACGAGGAAGCCGCAGAGCCTGTAGCATTAGGCCAAGGAACACCTTAGCCTAATCGTTTTTGTTTTCAATTTTGCCCTGGGGTGTTAAACAAACAAACAAAAGTGAATGAATGTCCAATTACTTAATTTCTGGACAGACTCTGTTATGGCATAGAAAGAGAGGGCACAAACAGTACATTGCTTCTGGTCGTTATTTCTGTCCCCTGGACCACTTTTGAAGGCAGGCATTCAGATGACAGGTGTCAGGAGGGATTACTGCCCCCTGTCCCCTTGCCCCCCTGTAGTTGAGGAAAGCATGGGATCAGAGGAGTCTGGGGACAATGATGATGTCTATATCTATGGCACCAGCACGATGTGTAGAAACTGTCGGGTTTTCAATAAAAATGTATTGAAAGGGTGAATGAATGAGAGGGAGCTAATTCAGGGTTGGTGTCATATAGGAAGAAGAAACTCAGGAACAAGAAAGCCTCGGAACTGCAATACATAGGGAGGTTTTAGTTTGAGGAATGCAGCAACAACCCAGTTATTAGGCTCAGGGAGCCAAGCCAGGAAAGGGCCAACAGCAAACCAGAATCAACACAGAACTGCACAGTTGGGGCCCTTAAATTCTTCAGGATTAAAAACCTTGGGCTGAACTTCTAGCTGGGGCATAAGAGGTCTCTGATTTAAAAATTAGAAGGGTGAAGGAGTGAGGCACCCTAGAAGCATCCTAAACTGATTTTCTGGTTGAGTCAGCAAGAGTTACTGTTTTTTTTTTGTTTGTTTTGTGTTACTTTTTGCATGTATTAGATATTTTTACATCTGCCACACGTTCTAGTTATTGGGCTGGTGCAGCAAATAGGTATGAATCTGAACAAGCTTTTCTCTCTCTTTCTTTTTTTCTTTTTGTTTTCAACTCCTCCAGGTTAAAAACATTGAACACGGAATGTTTTAGTAAGGAACCTGGTTTCTTTCTTCTGACAGGTTTCACCAGATAGGAATATAGTAGTCTCTGATGGGAATTTTAACATATGAATTCCAGACAGTCCCAAATCAAAGGATATTATTAATTAGCATTGCAGTGTTTTTGCAGAGGCCACAGTTTGATCTGTATATGATGTGGCTATTAGTGTTGGATAGTGAGAACCCAAGTTTCTGGTACCCAAAATTCTTCTTCTCATCTTTCAGTGAGATTTCTTTGGTGTTCCTTAGAGAACTAGATGCCATTTATTTTCAGTGCATTTGGGTTAGGTGTATTTCCAGAGGAGGTTATAACCCACTCTGACCAAAGAGAACACTGTAACTTATTCAGAGGTGGATATGTGGCCCATGCTGAGGTCTTCAGAGCCAATGACAAGTTATCCATGGACCTTTGCTAACATTAAGGCAATCAAAGTATACAGAGCTCTGACAACATAAACCTAGAACTGTTGGGGGCCATATTTTTATTGTATAGAAGGATGTTGTTGGGGATGGAACCAAGATAAGGACTGAAAGATGGCAAGAGAGACTTGAGTTCTGATGAAAATTTCAAGTCGCTACCTCCAGCCATGCCGGAAGTGTTGTATTTTGGACTTTTTAATTTCATGAACTTATACATTTCACTTTTGTTGAGCTCAACTTTTTATTTTACTTTCTGTAACTTCTTAGAGAAAGAGATCCAAATTTCTTTGTAGAAAGTAGACAATGCAAAATTAGTAATATTAGAATATTAGACAATGATAGAAGATGAAATAAAATTAAATTTTCTCAAATGCCAAATTATATATTTTCTGAATGAGTAAAATGACACTCTAAGCATGGCTAGTCTAAGGTAATATAATGATTTAGGAATAATTGGTACAAAGAACCTTATTGGTTTGATTTTATATATATATTTCAATCAATGGCTCTTTTTTTGCTGTAGTATATTTTACTTTTTGGTAAAAAGAATGTATACCTTCCAACATTCCTGTGTGGGTAAGATGTTTACTCTTGATTTAATTCTTGCCCTTTCTGCCCTCTCCTGTGACTTAATAACTTGAGCAGATATTTGCCTGAGTTGTGTCAATTACCTGAAGTCATATATCACAACACACTGACAAAAATGCTGACCACTACAACCATTTCCTTAGTGAGGAAGTGCAGATACTGATACAATGAGTCACCTCTGTGTTTTAAAACTAGGCATAGCATGAATGCAGTCAAATAAGCTGACACATTCCAGGTTGAATCAGGGATTGTATGAAGCTTTAGCCCAGGGACTGTTTGGAAGGTTTGTCAGTGAACAATATGGAGTAAAGACTTAGAGGATTTATTTGGCTCTCTTCAGACAGTTTCCAGCAGAAAAACTTAGTAGACAAAATCATCAGAATCATCTGCCTCTTTTCAATTCAGCTCCAAGGTATGCTTACATTGAAAACTATCCCTAGGGAAAGTGTAGTTGGTAAATTCTGATTTATTCGAATAGATAAATGATAATGTGACAGTGGATCTTTTCATTGATAATATAAATTTACTAGTTATTTAGAAGTATTTTAAAAGGAGTCTAAATATAACTTGTCAATTTAAAAGTTATCTTAAAATGAGAATAGGCTATGAATTTTAATATGATACACCTGAGAATTTTTTACATTTACTGAAATCAGCTTACTGATTTCCTTGTTTAAAACGTGAAGCAGAGGAGAATTACTCTTACAGATGTGGTGATTTCCATGGCATCTACAGCAATATATTTAAAGAACAATTTGAAATTCTATAGATAGATTTTGTAAAGCAAATTTAAATTATTTGGGTAATATATGCAAAGTACTCTTGCAAAGAATATACAGTCTTAATGACACAGTAAAGCTAATTTGATCACATTATTCTCTCTGTTCGACCACTTTTAAGATATCTTTTTTTCTTGTCCTGTTTAGCAATTTTATTTTGCAGGAAAAAAATATTTCATTTACTTTCAGGACAAGTATAATCCCACTCGCTCTTCTTGAAACTAGAATGGTCCCCTGTCTTCTAAGGACAAGAACCCATTCTCTCCTTTTGTGGATGTTGGCCTGACATTATTCTTTTGTTGATATTTTCTAACAATTACATAAATCGGTTAGATGGCTTTCCTTGGGTGTTCCAGTTATTATTTTTTAAGAGTAAAGTTGTAACAACTTTCTAATTTTTTCACTGCTCCAGTGGGGTATAGATATCATCCTTTCAGACCCTAATTTCTCAAATAAATGGTTTAAGCTATTTTCTCCACTCACCGCTTACTCACTGCTTAGTGCCCTGTAATCTGGCTTCTCCATCTCCATCTTGTAGAAGCCATAGTGGTCTCCCAGTTACTAAAACAAGTGGACTTTTCTCAGCTCTTGCTTATCTTGTTTTCTGTTGAATTTATCACTGTGGATCATGTAGTCCTTTTTGAAATACTCTTGTTTGTTGACCTTCGTGACATTATACTAATTTGGGTCTTCAGTCTTTATTCTTTTCTAAAAGAATAATGATTTTATTACCCTAACAGAATGTTTTATAAAAATGACACATACCCATTTTATAGAAAGTGCCAAAGAAGAAAGCTGAAAATTGCCCAAATCCCCACTCAGAAATCACCTCCATTATTGAATGATTGTTCTCTACAGATGAATGAATAGCCAGATCAAATTAGTGACAGATATTCATGTAGAAATAATTTTATTAAAATGGAACCATGCTATATACCATTTGTGACAGACAGCCTTTAAGATGGTCCCCAATTAACCCTACATCCTGTGTTCACACACCGAACCTGTAGAACCATCTGAGCCAGAAGTTTTCTTTTTGGAAAAATTTTCAACTACAAGTTTGAGTTCCTTAATAGACTTCCTTGCCATTCAGTTATTGTTTTTTTCTAGAGTGAATTTTGGTAATTTGTGTCTTTCATCTGAATTTGCACATTTCATCTGAATTGTTTGATTTGTTGGCATAAAGTTTTTGATAATATTCTCTTATTACTCCTCTAATTTATATAGTAAGTTAAGTGGTATTGCCTCCCTCAGTCTTGATACTAGTAAATCATCTTTTTTTTTTTTTGCTAATCAGCCTGACTATGAGCTTATCAGTTTAACTGATCTTCACAAAGAGCCAGCTTTGGATTTTATTGGTTTTCTATTTTTTCTGTTTTCTATAGCATAGCTTTTAACTTTGATCTTTATTGTGATTTTCTCTTGCTTACCATGTATTTAATTCATTATTACTTTTCTAGGTTTTTTTTTTTTTGTCAGGTGGATGCTAAGGTCATTTTTTGAGAACTTACTTTTTACCCAACATGTAGACATTTAGTACTATATATTTTTCTGTAAGTGCTACTTTAACTGAATCCCACAAATTTTAGTATATTGTGTCTTTGTCTTTATTCAGTTTAGAATGTTTTCTAATTTCTCTTTTGATTTCTTCTTTGACTCGAGTTATTTAGAAGAGTGCCACTTAGTTTGCAAACATTTGAGGGTTTTCTATATTTCTGTTATTGCTTTCTAATTTAGTGCTACTGTTGTCAGAAAACATACGTTGTATGATTTTTTAGTCTTTTAAATTTACTGAGAGTTATGTTATTCCCCAAAATGTGGTCTACCTCAGTAATTGTTCTGAGTGCACTTGAATAAAATGTGTCTTCAGTTGAAACATTATATAAATACCAATTAGATTAAGTTGGTTGTCAGTATTATTCAAGTGTTCCATATCCTGAATGATTTTCTGCCATTTTATGTATTCTATTAATTACTAGGATATGTGTGTTGAAATCTCTTACTGTAATTTTTTATTTTATTTATTTCTCCTTCAGTTTGATTGATTCTTGCTTAATGTATTTTGAAGCTCTGTTATTAGGTACATAAGTGTTAAGGATTGCTGTGTCCTCTTGATAAATTGACTTTTTTATCACTATGAAATGACTTTGTTATCTCTGGTAATACTGTTTTCTATAAAATCTACTTTGATATTAATATAACAATTCCAGCAGTATATCTTTTTGTTCTTTTAAAAAATCTGTTTGCCTTTATATTTTATTTCTCTTTTTTCTTTTTATCCAATAAGATAATTTCTGCCTTTAAATTGTGAGTATTGATACCATTTACATCTGTTATTGATATGTTTGGGTTTAAAGCTACCATCATTCTTTTTTTTCTGTTTTCTGTATATATTTTTTCTTTTCTTCCTTTGTTTCTACTGTGTTTTGTATTACTTTTAAGTTTTTATTCCATTTAAATGACATTATACTACTTCATTAATGAAATAGGTAACTTATAAGTTTGCTTCCACTTCTTCCCTCCTGGTCTTTGAGGTTATATTATTTTTATTTGTCAAAGTTTTAATTATTGAAATTATATTTTTTTATGTATTACCTTAGGTGTTTAAAAATTATTTACAATGATTCAGTGCCCACCAACACTTATCTATTCATCTTTGCTTCCGAGTTCCTTATTACATCCATTTTTTAATTGGCAGAGAGTTTCACTTTTCATGAAGCTATTGTAGAGATTACATTTCATGTGATTTTGTGTGCTTTATTAAGTTAATTGCCTGAATGACTAAGAAAAAATTGAATGAATATAAAATCCTAAGGTCATGCTCTCTTTCTTTTGAAGAGTTAGTCATTTTTTCCATTGTCTTCTGGCAGTTGCTATGAAAAATTGTAGCTTTAGTCTAATTCCCATGATTAGAAAAATTGTATTATTTTTCCTACCTGGGTCATGAGAAAATGAGAAATTGTTACTTATTATAGCTCTGAATGCTTTTTCTGTTCCATTTGTTAGATAAAATTTACCTCCACATTAAGTCATTCTATTTACACTTGATGTCTATTAACTTCTTCTACTTCCTTGAATATCTTAGTAGTCACTTTGATCATCTAATTCATTCATTAGCTTATTTATTTATCATTTATTCATTCAGTGAATGTTCCACATGCATAGGTTAACAACAGGTAACAAAAAACAGTGTTTACCCCTCAGACTTTACATTCTGGCAGAGGGAGACACACAATAAACAGATGAATGAATAAATATATATCAGGTGGTGATGTGAGGGTTGTGGAGAAAACAAAGCAGTCAGATGTTAGCAATCCATGTTGGGTAGGGGTAGGAAATGATAACTTTTCTTTCTTTCAGGGAAGGTGTTACCAACAAAGTAACCTCTCTCTCTCTCTTTTAATCCTCACCTGAGGGCATGCTTATTGATAGTAGAGAGAGGGGAAGGGAGGAAGGAAAAGAGGGAGAGAAACATTGGTTGGCTGCCCCTCTCTTGCGCCCCAGTTGAGGACTGAACCTACATCCTAGGCATGTGCTCTGGGAATCAAACCCACAAACTTTTGGCTTATGGGACAGCACCCCAACAAAGTGAACCACACTGGCCAGGGCGCACATAGCAATTAATCGTTGAGTAGGTTTCTGAAGAAGGTGAGCTGTGAGCTAAGTGGTAACTGGGAACAGTGTTCGAGACAGAATGTGTGAAGGCCCTGAGTCAGTGGCAAGTTTGTCATCTTTGACAAGCAAAGGGACTATCATAGCTAAAACAAAGTGTGCAATGGTAAAAATGAAAGAAGATGAAGTTATGGGGGTGGCAAGGGGCCAGACTGCAGAAATCACTTGGGATTTTACTCTAACACAGAAAGTCATTGGAAGGCATTACTAGTTTCCTGTTGCTGTGGAACAGATTGTCACGAATTAAGTGGCTTGAAACGGCACCAGCACTTATTATCTCACAGTGTCTGTGGGCCGTGATTCTGGGCATGGTTGAATGTGCTTTGTGCTTCAGGGCCTCCCAAGGCTTCATTCACTGTTTTGTCCAGGCTGCATCTCAGCTGGAGCCTTGACTGGGGAAGAATTCACTTTCAAGCTCATTTAGATTGTTAGCAGAATCCACTTCCTTGCAGTTGTGTAACTGGTGGAAGTTACACACCACCTCAGGTGGCTGGAGATCACCTCAGGTCCTACAGGCGAGGCCACATGCAGTCCCCAGAGGCCATTGCAGTTTTTCCCATGTGGGCCTCCCCATATAACTGCTCACTTCCTCAAGCTCATGAGGAGAGTCCCATGTACCTATTAGGAACAAAATATGTCTATTAGATATAAAAGATTAAATGTCTCGGAATAAATTTCAACACAGCAATGAAATATACTGTTACCAGCATTCTTTAAAAGGATGTATGCCAATATCATCGATAAATCATCTGGTTTTTGAGGTTTGTAGAAACTGCTGCATTTTTAGAATTAAATATTTTAGAAATAAAGATTGTAAAGACTGAAAAAGAGGCATATAAAACAGGTTGTGTCTGAGTGTTAGGGGAGCTAATATTGAACTGGACAGTTTCCAGAAAAAACACATGAATGCGTTTTTATCATGGACATTTTTTTTCCTTATCTGCATTGAATACTCTGATAGTGGATGTCAGTAGTTATACATTCCTAAAGGCTGGAAACAGGTAAATCTGAAATTTAAACGTGTCCAGAAATTTGCTGCCAGTGGTTGTATGAGTGGGAGTAGAATTTTGCCTTAAAGGGAGTCTCTTTGTCCTCAAAAGAAAGATTTTACTATGTCTTATTGCTCATAAATATAAGATAAATCATTGTCCTTATGATAGCTGTGGAATTTGAAAAAATCATCCAAACCAGACACTACAGAGTGAGATATTAGATATTCTGTTCAAGACTGTAAAACAATCTCATGTGACTGAGTTTTAAAACATTTACCTTGAATCTAGTCATCTTACGAATTTTAAAAAATTCTAGTCATTATCGTTATTATTATACAATTCTATTAGCAAATAGAGACACATCTATTTCTTCTTATCCAGTATTTATTCATTAGGCTTAATGAGACAATTTTGAATAATAATGGTGATGATGACATCCCTTTTCAAATTCTGATTTTACTAGAAATTGTGTTAGTTTTTTTGTATGTCAGTCTTTTATCACAGTTTTCTTTTATTAATCTCTCATTTTTCAATATAAATTTTACCATGAAAACAGTAATACTGTCAAACTGATAAATGTTTCTTCCTCCCTTATATACCCATATGGAAATTATTATAATCAGAAGAACCATGCTTCTCATAAGTTGTGATTATAGAACTTAGGTATATAGCTAGTGGTTACAGTTATTGATGAAAAAATGTGTTAGAGTGGAAAGACGTTAGATTTGAAATCAGAATACCTCAGCTCAACTTGAACCTATCGTTTGTTAGCTATGTGACCTTAGGTAAATCTTTTAGTTTCTCTGAGCCTCAGCCTTCCTATCTAAAAGTAGGGATAATGTCATGTCATTTATCTCATAGCTCTGTTTTCAGGAAAAAAAAAATTTTCTAAAAACAATTAACTGCACAATATTGTATACGGTAGTTAGGGTGACTATATGTCCTAGGTTTCCTGGGACAGATTTGTTTATGTCCATTATTCAGCTTGATTTCTAAGAGCACCTCTCTCACTGTCAAAGTGCCCTAGTTTGAATAACAGATTTGTCACCCAAAATATAGTTGTTATATTCTTTGTGCCTATCACCCTGGGTAGACTGAAAACTGACTGAGGGCAGAAGTAGGTACCCATCCTTGTGTCACCTGCATCACTAAGCCCAGTGCCTTTTCTTTAGGCTGCCCTTAACCCTTGAATTAATGAATATTTTTAAAGTAGGCGTTTAATCCTATGATAGTGTTTTGTGATGAACATCATTATATTGGCTTACATCAGAACTTAAAATAATTTGAGTGGGAGGAACCTGCAGCTGTATGTGACTTTTTCAACCTGTGCAAGCAATGTATTATATCAGAGAAATACTGCAATAAATTGAAAGTATGCACTTACAATGAATAATTTGGTTAAAAGCCCTGTAAAGCACATAGTAAGTCTATGACTTGTGCTGACAAATATTGATAGGATGCCTGAAAAGACCACTATAAGATCAGAAATGAGGAGATGATGGTTTTATCTCAGATTTATCAGTTTCAGGAGTTTTGGGGGATCCATTTTGTTGCACCTTAATCCGCAGACTCAAGTTTCTGCTGACCTCAGAGGCATGACTTGCTGGGTTATTACGCGTGTCCTCCCTGTAGATCTTAAAAACTTCAGGCGCTACTTCTTTACTCGGTGTGAGAAATGTGTGTTCTGGGCCATATCTTGAGGCATTTGTTTTTGGAGAAGTAACCTTCTATCAGATACTTATTTCAGAGAAGATTCTGCATTTAACCGTTTCAAGAACCAGGGCAACGTCAAGAGATCTGCCTCTTAGGAATTTTGAATTTAGGGGTAGAATAACTTATCTATTGAATGTTCATTTAAAAAAGGAATAATCTAATGTGAAATACATGAGTTGCTGCATTACCAAAATAACTTCTTGGATTAAAAAAATCTTTTTATGTATCTATTTTTTAGCAAGAAGGACCTAAGAAACATCTTGGCTTATTTCCAGAATCATTAAGTGGCAGCGAGGCAGTCAGATGCATGAAGCGGTCCAATAACGGGGTAGTGATTACTTGGTGGTGAAAAAAATGAATGTCTCATTATGGCAGCATCTTAACTTGCTAAATTTAAAAAAAGAATGAAAAAAATTTCTAATCTCTCTCATATATACTTTCCTCCTGGGAAAGAGAAAATTGGACATGTTTTACTTCATCTTCCTGAGTGTAATTTTTAAAAAGAAACTAGAAATTTTTATTTTAGTGCGAGGCTTGCCGCTGCTCAGGTTTGCAACTTGAGGAGGTGACATGTATTACAGAGTTAGGCAGCTTGTCCAGCTAATTATGCTCTTGCTATATTTGAACAAAAACTAAGGAGAAAATGGCTTCAGTGCTTCTTAGAATATTTTTTTCTAAAAATCACTTTTTAGGTGTGATAAGAAAAAAATGGCCATTAAAATAATATATGCTATGATATTCTGAGAAACCTATTATTTGAAAAATGACCGATGCTTTAAAAGCAGGTATGAGTTGAAATATTAGTCTACATTTTCTCCTTGTTTCCACAAACATTAAAAGAGAATATAAAGGGGATAAATGGTAATGAAAGGAGACTTGACTTGGAGTGGTAAACACATAATATAATATACAGATGATGTATTACAGAATTGTATCCCTGAGACATATAATTAACCGATGTTACCCCGATACATTCAATAAAAAGAAAAAAAACATATTACAAATTTAAAAATTGGGGAATATATATATAAAAAGAAAGTTCTTTTTAAAAATTTTCTTATTGACTTTATTGGAGTTACATTGGTTAATAAAATTATAAAGGTTTTAAGTGTACAACTGTGTAATACATCATGTGTGTAATGTATTGTGTGCTCACCATCCAAAGTCTACTCTC